>VWZK01016151.1:61360-173471 GCA_013396935.1 Baryphthengus martii
GGGGGGGGGTGTGTATATTATTTTATTGTTATACAAAGGGATGAATTTATACATTTGCTTTCTACTCTCTTCCTCTTCTACCATACCTTCTTGCAGCTGCAGTTAAAAATGGAGGTGGTACTATGTATGTGAGACTAAATACTTATAGCATAATCTAATCAAAACTCAGAACAAGGCCACTAAGAGCCAACAGCACATGCTTTTTGGACTCCTTCTATGACATATACTATTTAAACTATGAGTTTATTTTTTTTTATTATTGTTTTAAAACGAAATAAAGATGAATAAGGTAATCTAAGGCCTCAAAGTACAGCCAAAAATACAGTATGAAACTTTTGTAAAAGGAAGCAATAATCAGGCAGGCCTTAATTCTAGCAGCTTTGAGATAATCATCACTTTTGAAATCTCTCTTGTGAAGACCAAAAGAAATACATTCTCAGAAGTTGTTTGGGCCACAATTAAATAATTAAACACCATCCACATGGAGAGAAGGAAGTGAAGGAAAGAAGGGTCTGTACCACCAATAACTGTCTACCTACTACTGCAATCTTAAATGACTATCTTGTTTTTAAATAGGTCACATCACCGCTACAGAGAATGCTCAGGCTTCTTTTAGAATGCAACAGCTTTACTGAAATATGTTTTTACCATATGTTTTAATTAAAGTGCAGGGTTTTTATCAAAATAGTTTTTGAGGACTGTCATGGGGACCAATTTATTAAACCAACAGCAGCAAAGCTAATAAATATAATATCCAGGAGAAGAGAAATTACTTGTATCCAACAAGTGTGAAATGTCTCGTGCTTTTAAATATTTGTTTGGCTGAAATGTTTGCAAGGAAAAAAAAAAAAAGTCATGTTAGAAATTCAACACCAAATTTCTGAAATGTGGACTGAGAATGTTGTCAAGATTTTAAAAAAAAAGCAAAACAAAAAAACACTCAAGGGCTGAAGAAAATGCCCCACGGAAAGGGAACATAAAGAGGTCAGTATTTCTCCTTTGCTTGTCTACCAGAAGACAGGAAGGTGATTTGACTATCCTAAGTGCCTTCCTGAGGAGAAAATACTGGGTTTTAATAGCTCTTTAATCAACCAGAGAAAGGCATAAGCGGGAATATAGGCCAAATATAATCAAGTTAAAAATAAAGGACGTTTTGAGATGCAATTAATTACTGAAACTAACAGGAGGGAAAATAGCACATTTCCTACCACCTAACTTACTATCAACTGATGTTTTCTTATCAAGAATGTATTATCAGGAAAAATCATCAGATAGGGAAACTTAGACATTTTAGAACTGTTTATAAACACGAATTCTGACTGAGAAAGCACTCAATAATTTAATAGTCTTTTAGGAAAGTTGATGCTGTGACTCAGTGAATACAGATTTAAATCTGGACCATTTGAGTGAAAAGGCAAGGTAAAAGAGAAGCATCTGTGTGTGTATGCATTACATACATATAAATGTTCAGGCCTTCTTTTTGCATTGTAAAAAAGCGAATAGCATTACAAACCTGGTTGTTTTTTTTTCTTTTCCTCTATAAACCACATATAATCTGGGATTTGAGGCTGTACACAGGTGTCCTCTACCAGCATGTGGTATGTGTATTTTTTCCTATGTGTCAAATAATATTCAGGCTATAGGCACTGAATTTACACTTGGGCAGTAATTCAGATGTAGGATTTCAAGCCCTAGCTAATTCATACCCCATAACCTCACCTCATATTAAAAGATACTGTTCTTTGGAGTCTCCCTGGGGCCACCTGGACTGCAGATTCCCTGTCCCATGATCCTGGCCATGTCCCAACTCGAGACTGGTCCCCACTTAACAGATACCCAGGCTGTGCATCAGGGTCTCTCCGATAAGGATGCATCAGAGCCAGCATTATCCCGGCCCTTCATGTTTATCTGACCTGATTTTTTAATTGCTGAAAGGCCCCAAGCCTAATAAGCAAGCTTGGTTTGAAAGGGTTCACGGGGGCTGTTCCCCAGAAGACAATGTAATCACAGGCAGTGACACTAAAGGAGAGATCCTTTGAATTTTAAGTCATGTGTCTGAACAATTTCTCTGAACAATTGATCCTGTGTCCCACATTTGGGTCTTGGGAGGATAAGAGGTATAAACTCCATTTAATACAATCAACAGCAGTATTCCCCAACATCACAGAAGCACTATTGTATTTTGGACCATGATGGGGTGACACAATTGTCAAAATCTAAGCTTCGCTGCCTGTGATAGGGATTCCTTAGCTGGAGGAAGGCAAATTAATTTTGTGTGAGAACGAAGAGGACAAAAGGCAAAATAATGCTTTGAAATCTTCAGCAGCGAATTCTTTAGAACCAGAGGGAAAGGCTCTGAAAAATATCCCCTCCATTAGTTAACGGTGGTCTCAAAGGATAAGGTTTTATTTGAATGGCAAAATTATTAAATTTTATAGCATATACATTCCACTAACAAATGAAAAACTTGCCAAGAAAGGAATGTGATATTCTACCTGAGTCGTGGCAATGTTTGTTCCATCGGTGACCTCCACAGTCATATTATATATTGACCTCTGCTCTGCATCCAAGGGCTTTGCAATGACAATAGTGCCCACTCCCTTCTCCGCGTCGAAAGAACTATCGTAATTCCCTCCTAATTGTTGCACAAAAATACAATTAAATTAGCCATCTCTGGAAAATTTCCATTGAAAATATTCCTAGAAGTGGGCATATCTGTTTATTGGCATCCATCTTAACGGTTTGCCTCATCATACATAGTACATCTACTAATATTTCTTGGTTTATAACTCATTTATATTTCAAAGCACAGTTTGTATATTGGAAAGCAGATATCATTAAAATGCACTGCAAGAAAAAAAAATCTAGCAGTATATTTAAGTGAACCATAACTGAGTCTATAAAAAGAATCAAATGGCTATAAGCTTGTAAGATGTGTGCCCTTGTAGTTTGGATAATGAACAAGCACAATTATCTTTTTGTATAAAAATGATTCTAAGAGGGCTTTATTCTCTAAATTTTATTTCCAGGAAACTCTCACTGATGCTTATGGGTGCAAAGACCACCAACTGAGTCTTTAAAAATTACAATAATTTTTAAAAACGCAAGTAGATATTTCTTATGCTAATTTCAAGGACAATGATAATTACTGGCAGCAAAGGTCAAATAATACTAGTCCTTTAGGAATTCTTCAAACAGATCTGACAAGATACACATCCTAAATTCCTTTCCATTAAAAAACCCCTCAGAAAGCACTGATCTATAAAACTGGTATACCCTTATCCAGTCACACACTGAATGATGTAGAAGTGGGAAAACCCTTCTGAGTCTCAGGTAAAAGAAAAAAGAAAAAAAAAAAAGTCTATTAAAAAAGTAAGAGGAAGTCATAACAATTTGAGATTAAAGAGTTATAGGTTTTATCAGTCACAGCTATAGTTTATAAATTAGAATAATTCATTGTGTTCAAAAGTAAAGGGGACACTCCTTGCTGCTAAGTTGCGTTTTACTCATCTATAAAGTGGAATTTATTAAGAGTTGAGTCTGAAGTTTCTGGAGGCTTGGGACAAGAAAAAGTGGAACACAACACTGCTGACAAACGAACTCTTGAGATATATTCCTGACACAGCATTGCAATACCACTAGCTACAGACTCTGACAACCCAGTTACACAAAGCAGAAAAGGCTTTCAAAACCCACTGGTTATAAAACTTGTGTAAGAGCAGCTCAGACTCTTGAGATTAGATCTATGGGTAGAAGAACATCCTCACCACTGATTTAGCTCTTGGGCAATACATATATAGAGAGATACATATTTGAATGGCCGATGTATTACCCCAAAATGGCTCTCATTTTAAGGCTGGGGACAGAGAAGCGAAGAGGAAAAGTATTCCTTGCTCTACTATCAAGCCTGGCATCTGTATGGTTTACTGATCAACAACTGGCATTATTCTCAGAAACAGTCATGCATTTAGTGAGAAGAAAAAGGTTTTGGCATTCCAAGAAGCTGAAGCAAAATCACAGACCCTAAATTCCTTAATGGAAGAAACTCTCACTTCTCTCTATTGCCTCTATAGCCTCTTACACAGGATATTGCAAAGAAAGAGTGAGCTAGAAGAAGCACTACTTTGTTCTTATTTGCCTTGGAGGTCATTTGGGGATGGAGAGAAGAAAGGGGAAGGAGGAATAAGAGCACAGGTGACCTATGTAAAGGAAAGACAGAAGTGGTGAACTTCTACCCGCTGAAATGATCCAAATGTAGTAATTTCAGATGTGCCATCAGAATTGCCCACGTTTAATACATGTATATACAGATATACAGTGCTAAACCTAATAGATGCAGTTGTGGTTTTCCAGAAAAACACTTACACTAGATGTGCTGTGATTTATGGTGAGTAGAAATACTGCTTATTCTCTAACCCCCTTCTGCAAGCCCAAATTGCGTATCTTTCTCAATTGATATATATATATATATTAAACACTATTTGACACTAGGAAAAAAGCATAATTGCCCTTGACATTTAATCAATAGCAAGGTATTTGGGCATTGATCACACCTTCAGTGTTTGGGTTTTGTTATTTTTATGTATTTTTTTTTTTAATTAGTCTGGAAGAAAAAGATGACATCTCCCAGTTAATGTTTTAAACTGATTTACTTGAGAAAAACCGTACTATGAAAACCAATTCTGAAAAAAAGCCTCCTTTAAGAAAAAAAGTTAGAGATTCTTGCAAGGAGATCTCTGCTGAAATGAAGCTAGCCTTGGGACACTAGGCACTTTACAAAGAGAATGTTTCATACTGATAACCATGAAAATAAAATGAAAGTCTATACTTTAAGATGCTTAATAACCATCTTAATGGGCAATCAAAAATTATATGCTAACTGGCATAAACTTTCAAAGAAACATTGCCTTTAAAACTTCTAAGAAGTAACATGGAAGGATTAGCAATAAATGTTTTAAATGCCCTTCCTCTGCTATCTCAGAGCTGTGTTTGCGTGATACTACATAGTGTTATTGCAATGACTTCTTCAAGCCATTTTCATTAGGTGTATTCTTCCCCTAAAATAAGAACTGAATCCATCACATGAGTTTTTTCATCTGTTATTCACATCTTCCAAAATGGTCTAGTAACAAACAAATAAATCTTCATTGTCAGCCACTCCAGTCCAGCCTATACTTTATTTAACCAGGCAATGCACTTTATTTTGCATTGACTCATTTTCTGTCAAACAAGGCAGAAACTGCATCAAACACTGAGACAGAGATGCATCAGAGAACATCCTGTTGTGAGATTTGTGATTATAATCTACTTTGGAGTAAAATCCTGATTTATTCCTGATTTGGTCTGGTACATTTTAACAGACCATGGTCAAACCATAGAATAGAATATTATAGAACTGATGAACCACTTGGCTGAATTTCTGAGAGTATTGCCTGAGATATTGGGTCCTGCCTCTCATCTAGAGTAGTACATATACCCTCAAATCAGGTCCTCATATGATGAATACTTCTGAAATTGCACTTAAGCACTTAAGACTAATTAACAAATTAGGTATAAATGCTAAGCTCTAAGAGTCTTATAGATGTGTTAAGTCTATGCATGGTCTACTGTGAAGCACCCAGAGAAACACCCAACACAATTATCTTTGAAAGACGGGTGCTGGAGGGGCAGAGAGAGAGAGAACTTTCTTGTGTAAAAACAAACAGGACTCTTCATGTAAAACCTCCTGCAGCTGAACTGTTCTGGGAACTCCACGTGAAAACACTTCCTTCCAAAGGTGCTTGTGTTGAGGTTGAAGGGCTGAGCCCGTAGGAGGTAACAGCTGAGAAGGTGTCAGCTTCACACACTTCTGGGGTACTTGAGGCTGGGTTTTAAAAGCATGCTGTTGGGTAACTACCAATCCTTTTGAAGTAAGCTCATCTGCAGTGCTGTAAGCTCCCACAGTATCAGTTTTACCAATGTTACTATCGGCCATTTAACATTTTCTTTGATCACAATCTTAGGATGAAAGGGAGCTAAGAATGATGAAAATTTGTTCAGCTGCTTCATTTCATTAATGTAAATTTTTATTACTTATTCCATTTACCAACACATGGCACATGCTTTCCTTTTTATTCTCTACTAAAACCTGCTTTCAGATACAAGATATGTAGAAGCTGTCTTTACTAATGTGCTTACAAGTGCATTAGGAAAGAAATATTTCAAATGAAGATAATACATTGTGAATTCCTCAGGCACTTTGGGAAAATCAACGATATAGAAGGCAAGATGATGAACGGGCATGTTGGCTAGACAGGTTGTCTTGAGAAAGTATTTTAACATTGAATGACCTCAGAGAGATGTGGATTAGCTGTTGTTTGTACTATCATTGCAGGCTAAGATGTAATGCTGATACATCTTCAATATAGCCTAAAGACTTCCCTTAAAATACTCTGATTAAAGTGAAGTACTTAGTGGGATTCAATGAAAAGTCCACATCTACTTGCAATATCATCTTTGGATGAGAAGACTTGTCATGTTGGGATGATATAAAATCATCCAGAATGTGCTTTTTCTCTCTAATTGGCTGTTAAAATTCCCAAAGACACCCAGCACAGACAGTTATGTCTACCCTTTGGACACCTAAAGTTAAGTGAGATGATTTCCACATTTAGTCTCTTGGTATTGATCTTAATGCTCCTGTATAAGCCCTGGAAGCATGATATTTCTACAACTAGGATTTTATTTTTTTTTTTTTTGTTGACTGAAAGCATTATAGTTTACATAGGATTTTCCAATATAACTAGCCAATTCCAGCTGTCATCAAAATTGGGATAGCTGTAGAAACAGTCTCTGGTACAAAGAATCATATTAGTTTGCCCTCACTACAGCTTTGCAAGGCCTTCTAGCACAGTCCTAGTTTTCAATTTAACAGATGGTATAGTACGGTCAAGAAAGAGATCTCAGGAAATTGAACCAAGACACCTCTGAGCCATCAGACTACAGGTTGTGTTCTTGGTATAAAGTAGCCTTGGTTACATATTCTGGCTCAATCTGGAGTGTCACCTTCATTCTTAGGTTGCTTCTTGGCTCCATAGTCACTATGAAACATATTTTTCTTCTGACAGAAGTTCTTTATGTTTTGTAAAGAATTAATTTTCTTTGTAATAAAAAAGATAGTGTTTCTTTTTTTTTTTACAAAAAAAAAAAAGGCACTGAACCTTACATGACTAACAGGAGAGGATCTTCTGACGTAAATCTTATCACTCATTTAGTACAACAGACAGACCAAGAAAAACTTCCTGAACTGTTAAATGGGGTTTCTAGAGGTCAGCTGGAAAATTTGCCCAAGGAAAGATACAGTGCAGATCTTTCATTCCTACAGAATGTCAGCTCTGCATCTCTGTCCCTCTTGAATTTCAGTATTGTTTGCTTTTTTTCCTCATTTTTAATTTCATGCATATTCTGCTTATATTTTGACTATTGCATTTGCTGCAAGCAACTTCCAGTGCTTTTCCTAGATGAGTTTCCTTTTTGGGAAGATGCTGAGTGTCCCTATGTTCCTATCAGCTGCTGATACGCAGTTTAAGATGGGGCTATGCTGCTGTGAGAAATTATTTCCTCCTCTGAGAATAAAACACATCAACAAATCTGGAGGACTTGCAGCAAGTGAATCCCATATGAGGGCCTTTTGCCTTCTCTTCCAGTAGAACGATCCAGAAAAGTGGGATTGGATACGTACTTCAGAAACATCCAACGATTCTGGAGAATCAGACTTGTTCAGTGTTAGATACAAAGATGGATCACACTGAACACTGGAGGACATCCCCAAATCAAATACAGCTAAAACTTGGTAAGAGTCTTCGTTCAGAGCATGTATGTTCCATGTTCAAATGTAATAATGCCAGGATATACTGAGATCCTCACATAAGTCTCATTTAGCCTACCATGTCATGACGGATGAAAGGAGAAGAGAAATACAGGAGATGATCTAACTAAGAGAATAGTCCTCTAAAACACATTTTCTCAGGGCAGAGAAGATTCTTACTTGTCTTTTCCAATAGTAAACTAACAACAAGAAGGACAGTGATGATAAATTGGGCCAGCTGCCACAATTCTCACATTGCTCAGAGTAGAGAATCAGAGGAAAATGCAGAAGTGGAATTCACCCTGAAACTCAAAGATGAGTCTGCAGTGCTGCTAGGATTTTCAAGACAGGAAGCAAAGCCAAAATTTTCATTTTTTCTGTTTTCAAAAAGATGAAATAAACTTAGCGACTGTCTCAGGAAATAAAAATTCAAGTATAGACTTTTGTTAACATAATAAATATTAGTAATACGACATGCAAATATGTATTCTTTTATGTACTACATCACACTAAGAAGAAAATAATGCAAACTAGATTTTCAGATAAAACTGTTACAAAGGGGAGTCAAAGTGCTGGGTTTGCTGCTAAGAAGCAGAAGTTAAGTGCATAAAAAGCAGAAAAGAAACCAGAAAGGTATTTTAGAGAGTCCTCAGAGAAGATAATTCAAAGGAGGCTAGGGAGCTATATGTTTTTGACATTAATGAAAATTTTCAGCACTGTGAAATAAATGGACAATTAATTAAAATTAATAGAGATTAAAACTAATGCCATTTAAGCAGCTTTTATAAATAGTTCCAATGTGCTTTTAAAGTTTGCTGCTCTCATAAAGGCATAGACTGCGGGAAGAAGGAAAGAGAGAAGGAGGCCTGTTTGGAGAATCAGAGAGATGTTGTGCAACATGCTACGTAAGCAAAAACTAGCACCATGCAGCTTAGCTCCAGTGTCAAAGTAGTCATCACACCATTCCCACCACTAACAAAGAAAGAGACAGAGAGGGCTCAATTTACCTGGGAGAAATAAATATCTCTGATTTATTTTCGAGTTCCCATTGAAAATTAGTTTCTCATAAATGACTAAATTTAACAAAATTGAAACAAACTATGTTCATGTCTTTTATATTGTGAGATCTTCATGAACTGAGAATGGCATTGAATGCAGTCTGAAATCAGAAACCAGGTATGACATCTCAACCATTCCCAATTAAACAAACAGGTAAGCATCCTGTTTCTTTCTAGTCCATGGAAGGAAGATGATTCCCTTGCCTGCAAGGTACATTCCTCTCTTTGACCTGAGTAACTCAAAAACTTAAGAAGTTATTTAAAGTGCATATAATTTTGTTGCAAATTAGATGCTGAAGTTAGGCAGACAGAATACTACACAGCCATACTTTATCCACCCTCTCTTCTTTTTTTATAGCTGGGAGAAAGTGCATGTTATGCATTAAAAAAAGAGGTCCTCTGGAATTCCAGTGCCCATTTAGTTTGAAAAGGTCATAAACATAAAGGTCAACCTGCAAACTCTATATTAAACCATTCCTCTACATAAGCCTTCAGGGCTTTTCTTGACATTACTGTGAATGGTGCACGGAGGTCCAAAGTCACAAAATACCAGAGGCAGTGGGATCAGGCCTATGCTTTACAGCAGCACAAAAACCATTTCTTGCATCAGCAGTTCCCTACAGCTTTCCATACAAGACAACTGACTTCTACTAATAATCCATATCTTTCACTGGCCTTCTTAGCACTAGATCTCAATGTTCCCCCAAAAGGAAAGTATCAGTATCTTTTTTTTTTTTTTTTTTTTTTTCTTCCTTCACATTACTGAGGCTATTGAGGATCATGGAGAAAAAGTGGTTTTTCATACTAACACTGATTAAAGGCAGTAAAGATAATCTAAATACACAGTGCTCCGCCTCTAAACCTCTCAGGGTGGGTTTTGTCTTTACACCTTGTATGCAGAGCATCTGGAACAACAGGATTTTTGATTATTTCTACTGGAGAAATGTGTGCTGTTGTTAGTTCTACTCTATATAACAGCAGTAATATTTAATGACAACATTCATATGGTAACACTACCAGACTGCATGGTCAGGGTCACCAATTTCTCGTTAAGTCTACAGAAGCTCTCTCCATGACCCTCTGCATTGATGCAGCATTTTGCAGCATGAGGAGCTACAGCCTATAGGGAAACCATTGAAGCTGTTTAGCTAGCAAAAATCTTCTAAGCCATTTGAACTATTTTATCCATAAAGGTCATATTAAATGACAAATTAAAGGCTTAAATTGCATAACGCTCTTCCTGTTATCTCTGTTTGGTAGGCAAAAATGAAATATTATAAGATATTGCATGACTGCAAGTGACTCTAATCCTGTAGAAGGATGCAGCAGAAGAGTGGGGGCTACTCTCAGTGCTTAATGCAGTAGCATTTTAATGAGAGTTGGTGAATAAGCCAAGGAGAGGACCAAAAGGCTGCGAAAGCCAGAGGAGTCCAGCAAAATGTTCGAATGGAAAAAAAAGTTTTGAGAACATCAATGAAGATTTATTTCTCCTGAAAGGAAAGTTAAGGTCAGTGAGGATGAGAAAGGGAACGTAAACGTTAGCTAATAAATTGCATGTAGCATATTGAAACAACAAAGGGAATGGGAGGAAAAATGTAGGAAACATATGCTGTCCTTCTCCAGGGGCTAGAAGGAACCCTAGCAGATGAGCATAGCTTTGGGTTTAATTTTAATGTGGCTGGCACATCAGAAACTGTGCTACAAAGAGGAAACGTTGTTGCTTCTGTCTTTCACCTGCACAAATTGGCCATTAAAGGTGGATGAAAACGACTCTGACAGACCCTTTCTCTTGTGGTCCTTGTCCTTCCTGTTGGTTAAACCCACCTGCAAATAGCTATGCTGAAATGAGCCAAGCTCAATCCCTGTACATAAAGACTGCTGATGCACCCTTTCCACTAAGTCTGTGGCAAAGGTTTTTTGTTTCTGTAATCTTTCATAAAGTATTTGCTTTATAATCCTTCATTTAAATAACACCACTTTGTGCAGAGTCAGTGTTTTACATCTAAAGGTATACAAACATCGATGTACCAGTATCTCTAAATATTAAGTGGCACAATGATTTCGTAGGGTTGTTGTGCGGCTGGAAGTCTCACTTTGGAGATACTATTTGAAATGATATAACTGAATATGCAGCAGAAGCGGGGAGAAAAGGCTTGGGAACACTGACTCCTGTTTCTCCACTGCAACCAAGTGAGACCCTCTACTCCCCGTCTTTTTGGCAGATACACCCTTGATGGTATTTTCCCATGATTTTAAGACCATTACTTCTCTGTCTTTTCCTCCTCTTTGGAAAGGATTTTTCTCCCTCCCTATTTTCATAAGCAATTTTATGTAAGGCATTTTTGTGGTTGAAATCTCACATCAAAATACATTTCCTTTTTTCAGCTTGCATTCAAGACAAACTTTTGGTGGTTCCATTTGTAACCCATATGTTGATGCATCCCATTCTGTTTCACAGTTAAATGGATGGCACTGGACTGTGAAAAGTTTGAATTAATTATTTGTGATAAACTGTGGAGAATCCGTGAATAAAATGATAATAATTGGACACAAATACAGTAAAAGCTGTCATAGAAAGAAACGCAGCACATCCATGTGTCGCATCGCATCCTGTCACAGGCACTTATGAAAGATGTAATATAAATTGTCTCAAAAAACTTGCAAAAATAAAAGGCAGCCTGGATAGTTGTATTTTAGCAAATGTGTTTGCACTAAGGGTACCTTCTGTTGAACAGTTCTGCCCACAAGCTGTCTGTAGAATATAGAACATCTCTCGAGCATGCTTGCCACCTTGAAGCAGGGCAGTCGGAAGCAGAAAAAAAAGAACAGAATGCAGAAAAAAAGGTGAAGAAAGAGAGAAATGAGGGACAGCAAGTCTAAGTACCATAAATACATTTAGAAATGAGATTAGCAAAGTATGACAATAGAATTTAAATGACAGACAACATTAAGATTGCAGTAAATAACATAGTATGAAAAAAAACCAATTCAGCCATACAGCGCTCTTTTTTTCAGCTTAGCTAAGGAGTCATAACAAAAGCAGGAATACTATTACTGTTGTTATCGCTATATTAAAATAGCATTGTCATTTCAACATTACAAAGGCAGGTTTAATCTGGGGGGAGGGGGACAGTTCACGGTTAGTTTTCTTGCTCTCAAAACCACACATCCATATGCTCTGCTTCTGAAGCGTCCTCCTCACGCCACTGGCTCCCAACTTACCAACAATATCAAACCAGAGAGGAATGTTAGATGGCTGCACAGAGACCACCCCGACGATTTCTGTCACTTTATCACTTTCCATGACGGTGAAGTTGTAAAAAGGTTCATCGAAAGTCAAGGGCACAGATGAGGGCACAGGCTTTTTTATCCACTCAATATGGAGGCGTGCAGTTGAAGATTTTTGGGGCCGCCCATTGTCCACTGCTTTTATCTGGCAGGTACAAAGTAAACAGGACTCAGACTGAGCATCTCAGCTTGGCAGTCCAGATCTAATTCTATCGCATGATGATGACTGCTTGGAAAATGCCCTCTGTAATTCTCTATGTGAAATCCCATGGAAAAATGAGGAATATAATTCTTATTTCTCAGTTCTCTTTTTTTTTTCATTACACTTTGATTTTTCACTGAAAAGACTGATTTTAGATTGAAATGTTTTGTTTTAGAAATGCTGGTCTGAGGCCTCCTGGAAATGCAATTCAAGTGTTCCCCACACATCCTCCTCTCCAAAACCAGCTTCGCCCTCCGGTTTCATCTTCCACCCAGCTCCCTCCTTCAGCAAAGTGTGGAGCTTTATAATGACCCTGTGGGATGTCATGAACTTGCAAGACATGCTCACCCAGACCATGTTTGATTGCTTTTAAATGGCATTTGTATTGCAGACAAGATTGGTATTCCTTATATTGCCTTCTTCAGGATCTTTAACTGAGATAAATAAGTTTCAGATCATTTCCCCCATTCTCCAAAACAAATATAATTTAAAATTTTGCCATATTTATTTTCCTTGCTCTCTTCTCTCTTTTGTGTTCATTAAGAGTTGCCCAGCTTGATGCTAATTCTTTCTCTTGTAATGTTCCCTAGAGGGATGGATAGGCTCGATATTTGCCTGGTATGCTTTATGGTTTTAGCACAGCAAAGACAAGATGAGCAGCAACAAACATTGGGCTTAAGGAAAAGAAGAATGCAGGTTACAAAATGAGCACTTTGGTGAGTAACATCTATGTTGATCAAAGTGGTTTTTTCTTAAAACTAAAGGAAATGTTTGTGGCTATATAGGACCACTGGTGTAAATATGCTGTTACTATGCATGTTAAAAATGGGAAATATTTTCCTGAAATACTGTACCATATTTCTTTCTCTGGAAATCTGTTAAGTGGGTGTGGTGATAACACTCATCACTCTGCTCCATTCAAGGCAGGCACCCTAGTGAAAAGGTGCTGAAGGTGTGATGAGCTGTTTCAAGGTAGAAAACCTTCAGCTATTGCATTATAGTAAGGGCTAGATCCCAGACGTGACTTTCAGCTCTGTGCAGGGAAAGACACTCACTCTCTCAAAGTAGTTGGATTACTGATTACTAGGTGTTTCTCAACACTTTTGATATTTATTAATTCTCCTGTCACAGCTTCCAACCCTATGAAAGTAACCTAACAGAGACCCGTTACTGTGAGTGACATCGCTTCCTTTACTATAGGCCAGACTGTGGACCTCTGACACTTTTGTCATCTCCTCAACTACAACTTCTTGGCTTATCACTATAGATGAAGAGTATGCATTCAAGTCTTATATTGGTTTATATTAACACCACCATCTTGTATTCTCTCCTTCTATGACCTTGTCCACATGATTCGGGTTCTGGCAGAAGTATTTTGACTGCGACTTCTTTTAACTGAAATTTCTGCCATACTTAGACTCTTTAATGTGGTGAGAAGGGTAATACAACATAGAGTACACAATAGTCCTCCTCCCTGAAACCACTTGACTTGGACAATATAAAGACCTTTCCATGAGGGCAAGCGGCCATTTGTAGCTGTATCTGCACAGTTCAACATGCGACAGCACATCGAATAGATAACGACTTTGTGAGCAGATAATCTCTTGGTCTTCATTTCTGTGTATTCATGGCAACGACTTACATCAACAATTTGAAGATTGGATGAATGGTCTGAGAATAATTCACTACATGCAATAGCACGAATGCTCTCTCAGACTCAGTTTTTTGACAGTAGTTGTATATGAATATCAGATTTCTTAATACAGTCAGATCTTACATATAAGTCATACATTAAATACAACCATCTATCACTCTTTATACAAGAGGGCTCATTTAAAAAAAAAAAACGGTTAATTAAATCATGGGTTTGTATGTCAATGAAAGAGCACTTACTGTTAAGATGTCATAACTCCCTGCTGTGAACTGCTTTCTGGAAGAAACCATCCCTGTTTTGGGATCAATAAAAAATTTCCCATCATCATTTCCATCCACAATGCTGTAGGAGATTTCTGCATTAGGGCCTTCGTCTTTGTCAAAAGCAAAAGCCCTGTAGATTGGCTCCCCTCTTTTCTTACGATCCCTCTCTGGTAGCTTGATCTGATAGACTTTCTCTGGAAATTGAGGTTTGTTATCATTCTCATCCAGAACCTGAACCACCACCCATACGGAGGACTGCTTCGGAGATGTGCCCCCATCGGAGACGGTTACCTGAAAAACAACAGCAGTAGAGGTTATTCTGAATAGGTACAGAGGGACTTCATAAACTGCATAAAACCACAACCCATAAGGAAACTCCCTTCCCAAACCTAACCTGCAGTTACAAAATCTTCTGTGTACACAGGACATGTTCACTACAAACATGCTCTGTGCCCAACTCAAATATGCCCACAGCAGTAAACACAGGGATCCAGAAGATTTTTTACTTTTGAGATGAACCCGGGATGGGGAACCTGTGGACTAGGAATCTATTTCTCAAAACACAAAATCCTTTTATCTCAAATTCTGCAAGTTTATCTCAGAAGAGAGAACTGAATTTAACCCATTAAACAGGATCCCTGCTTTTCTGCAAATGCATCTTAGATTCTTCAGTCATGCAATGAACTTGAAAGATGCATTTCTTCTTAAATCCTAGAAGAATCTCTGTCACTTTTTTTTCCCATTAATTATTTAGAATTTCTTAAACAACAAAAGGATTTCTGTCAGTTCCTTTCATTCATTACCTGAGATGTGACAGCTCATTAATTCCAAAACTGCTTTATATGATTGCAAGGGGCACAGAGAGGCAGCTAGCAAAAAATTACGGCTGTATTGTGTAAAGAGTACACTTGTGCTGCCAGACACACATAAGAAATAAAATCTTTGAGACAAAAGTTAACTAGTAATTTAGCTGCAACTTAAACAGAATTACTAATAATATTCACTCTGAAACATTGTGAAAACGAAATGATCCAAGATCAGCAAGCACTCAAGAGATTTAGTAATACGCCTTCAAAATGCAATCAATATGTTTCAAACTTCTCCCTCAGTATTTCGATTGCATTTGTTAAAGAGAAAGAAAGAAGGCAGAAAGTTATTTCTGTTTGCATGAAAGAAGTTCAAATTTCACTTTCAGCTACATATGCTAACATGCCAATTCCCACAGTAGCAATTTTTGATGGTAGCGAGCCAAGATATTGCATACTCTTCCCTGCTCATACCGATCACTGCACATCGATGCTTTGCTTGTTAACTCCTCAGTGCTTTATTTTCCTTAAACATTTCTGTGTTCTCTTGCAAATCATACAGACCTGATGTCCAGTCCTTAGGCAAAGAACAATTTCCTGCAAATAATGTCCTTGCCATTGTTCCCGCCTTGGGACAAGAAGTCGAAAGTTAGGGTAACCCTGATTTAGTACTGAGATCAGCAGGAAAACCACAACATTTTCTATGAGAAACATAAAAGGATCTTTTCCATTTCCTGTATTTAACTATACGTTTAAACACTGATGCAGTAGAAAGGAATAGATCTACAGCCCTAGGGATAGAAACTCCTTAATTATAGAAAATTAAATGGTATGACAATACATAGTGGCAATGTAAAATCCTCCAAATCATCCCATAACTCATTTGGAGTGGAGTCTGTCCTCCCAACACCACTTATCAGCCTCAGGCCCATCTCTCCCAAGACTGTCACCAGGGCTGGCAATTAGCACTTGTTGGGATCATCGCCTCATGATAGGAATGACTGCCTGCTGAGAGCTGGACGAGGATCATCTCCATCCTGCAAAGCCACCAACGCGCCATCTGTCAGTCACCGGCGAGGGGATGCAAGGAGAGGACCCGCAGTTCATTACCAGTGTACTCAGGCATCCAGTTCCCACTCAACACACTTTCCAAAACAGCACTTAAATGCCAAAAGGCTGCACACATGGCTGCAAGTCTGCCTTTCCACCTGGTGAGGGCAACACCTCCGAGGACCTCAGCTTCTCCATTTCATCATGCTGCGAGAACTTCAGAGCTTCTGTAGCAAACAAAAAGCCAATTCTACCCGTACCCCTATTACAGGCTTTCAGCAATAAAAAAATTTTTGCCCCACCCAGAGGCTGATCCCCTTGATTTCTGTTCTGCTCTGGTGCAACTTGCCAGGCTCTCAGCAAGAGCACAGGTTAACAAAGGAAAACCTTTTTCAGTATTTCTACTGACTCCACAGAGAAAATAATCAATGATGCCAGCTAGTACAGGTTGTAGTACACAGAAACAATCGGAGACATGTTTACTGAAATGCTGGTCAAAAATACCAACAAAATGCTTTTTTTGGGGGGTAATGCATAGAAAGTAATAGCAAGATTTAGGAAACTCTTGTTTCCTGAAGAGAACATCACTCATTCTATTTTTTTTTTTTTAAGAAAAGGACATTTTCTTGAACCTGCTAGCAAGAGTTGGGTGGAGGGGAACCTAATGAAGTTGAGTAGAGCTCTGCACTTGGGGAGGAATAACTCCATGCACTAGTACAGATTAGGGGTTGACCTGCTGGAAAGCAGCTCTGTGGAGAGTGATCTGGGAGTCTTGGTGGACAAGTTCACCACAAATCAGCAGTGTACTCTTGTAGCCAAGAAGCCCAGTGGTATTCCGGGGTGCACTAAGAAGAGTGTGACCAGCAGGTAGGTTGAGGTTCTCCTCCTCCTCTGCTCTGCCCTAGTGAGAACACATCTGGAATCCTGTGTCCAGTTCTGGGCTATCCAGTTCACGAGAGACAAAGAACTACTGGAGATAGTCCAGCGGAGGGCTACAAAGATAATTAGGGGACTGGAGCATCTCTTTGACAAGGAAAGCCTGAGAGACGTGGGGCTGCCTAGCCTGAAGAAGAGGAGATTGACTAGGGATCTTATCAATATCTAAAGAGTGGGAGTCAAAGAGGATGGGGCCAGTCTCTCTTCAGTGGTGCCCAGTGATATGACAAGGGGTAACAGGCACAAATTTGAACACAGGAAGTTCTATCTGAACACAAGGAATAACTTCTTTACTGTGAGGGTGATAGAGCACTGGAACAGGCTGCCCAGAGAGGTTGTGGAGTCTCCTTTTCTGGAGACTTTCAAAACCCGCCTGGACACATTCCTGTGCAATCTGCTCTAGGTGAACCTGCTTTGGCAGGGAGTTTGGACTTGATGATCTTCAGAGGTCCTTTCCAACCTTTACCATTCTGTGATTCTGTAATCATCTACAAAAGAAGGTGTGAAGGGAGATAAAACGTTTACAAAAACTAATGATAAAATCTCTGAAAGCCACAGTGTTATAAACAGTGAAGCAACCATGATGAAAAACCTACTTCAGTCAAGAGACTGCTCAAGAAGTGAAGCCATCCTCCTGGGTTACCCATACATAGTCCCACAGTAATCTTTGTTAGGTTACTGCTGAAATCCTGATTACCATGGTGCTGTGGCAGTAAATACGTGCAGGCATTTGTTTGTTTTTGTAAGCCAAAACTTGTGGAAAATCCATTCAATAACAGAAAAGCTGCACTGAAAATATTTGCTCACAGCTAATTTAAAATAGTAATGGATATAACATGGAATGTCAGCTAATTAACAGAAATTAGCATAGAAGGCCTGAAGTTAGTCAGTTCTACTCTGTCTAAAACTTTATGTTTCTGGAGAGAAAAATACTATGTACCAGTTAAACCTTTTTCTCTGGGTGACACTCAAAACTTTTCTAAAAGACAAGCCCAGCTCCACTTGAAAAGCTCTGACTGCCAGACACAGGAGCTGAAGTGTGAGTTAAGGCTCTCTTTTTGCAGGCATATAAATTAATTAATTAAGCTGCTCTCACACCAGCGATGTGATCATTTCCCTAAATGTAAATCCACACCTCGGTTGACCCCTCTTTTCTGCTCCATCAGCCTGACCCCAGCCTGGCTTTTCAGATTCCAGCTATAAACAGGGTGAAAGACCTGCAAAAAATCTCCTCTGCCCCTACAGAAAAAAAAAAAACCAAAACAAAAGCCCTCCATGACAACACATTAAAACAAAATAACAAATTGCTGCCAGTTCAAAATTGTTCCCAGACAAAACCGGGGAAGACTGAAGTGGCCATTCAGCTCACTACTCTACAAATACCGTTTCCATCAGGACACTGCATCACACCAGCACTTAGGGGCCCCTCTAACCAAGGCAATTCTGATTCAAACACTACCACAGTTCTCAGCAAAAGGCTTAAACAGCTGGAAATCACAGTGAGAAGTAACCAAGGAGGGGAGGGAGGTTGGAACGTTTGTAGGACAAAGATACAAAAGCTCATTCACAGCTGGTATCTCTGGAAATGTGAAAGGCAGATGTGCACGGCGAAGCAGAGCTTGCCAGGAAAGAAGATGTAATTCAGGACCAGTGAGGATCTGTTGTTTAGAAACATATAGATGGCATGGTAAGAAAAAAAAAAAAAACAAACAGAGGAGAAAGGTGATATATACGAATTACAGACTGTCTCGATATATGCTTTTCAAGATGTGCCACCAAAAACTCAACAAGAGGTGAATCTCACAGTAATGAAGATTGGGAAACAGTGAGGACCAGAAATAAAGCTTTCCTAGAGAAGATGAGGAACGGCTGTTTGGTCTGCATGTGCTTTCCTAAATGCTGACCATCTCCTCCAACTCTGTGTGCCAACTCTGGTAACCAGACACAATGGTTGCAGACATACTGCTTTGTGCGCATGTGCAACCTGAGATAGGTCAGACAGCAACTATCCCCTCTGCCCTTCTGGTTAGATATTGCTGCTCATGCTGTGTTAACACAGCCTAAACAGAGGATACAACCTCCCAAAGCTGGGACAACCATGAAACCAGCTGAATTTTAACTCTCTGACCAACCATACAAAGGGTTGGTCCATTCAGCAAGGGTGAAATACCATGAAAGGATTGTGATGACATGTTTAATGGGGTCTGATGACATCAGACAGCAAGAATTTATACACCACTTTCATGGCGAAATCCTAAGCATCACTGCTGCTTTCCCATAACCTACAGACAGTTTCATTACAGTTTTCTTCATAAAATGAGCACTTTCTGTCAGGAATCTGCATTTACTTGTTGGCTTTAATGTTTATGACTTTACTGAACCATGTCAGTCAATACTCAAATAGGTATTGGTTACCTGGAAAGTTCTTTGCTAGAGTAATAACATTGATACATCCCTTACAATGCTTCTTTCAGGTGCATGGACCAGGACAAGATCTCCTGAAATTCCTTCAACTTACATCAGATGGGTATTTTTGAAGAAAAACACACACAATTTTCAGCTTCTGCACAGTATGACAAATTCAGTATAATAACAGAACTTTCAAAATTCAAGGAAGGCAATTTCCATTTCTCCTGCAGGATCCACTTCAGCAGGCATGGTCTATAGACATTAACACTACTTCTCCTACAGGACTGTGAGATACTCTTCATACTCATGTTTAAGTTCAAGTCCACAGATCAACTACAAAGAGATTTCCATAGCAGTGGATCTTCTCAGTGAAAACCAAGGTCAACACTGTTAATAGCTGGAATGTTAGATATGAAAACTTCTTTTTATGACCATGAAGAAGGCATGGAGAAGACATCTACTGAGAAAGTAATGTCTAAAGCACAGCATCAGTCTATCAGATCTCAGTGCTGGTGACAAAAGTCACAAAAAATAACTCCTCCTATGAATTGGACTGTGATACCTAACTGAAGAAGGTTTAGTTCTTGAATTTTTTCAGAATATGAATGCAACTGTGAAGATCACCCTCCTGAATTAAAAAGCACAATATTGAGTCTCATTAACAAAAGCTCATGACTTCCAAAATAATTATTAGCTCAGCTGGAGAGAGTAGCTAGCAGGGATCTTACTTCAACAAGTATAACAAGACAATCAGCAGGTGTTTAATGTGACTTATCAAGCCTCGAGAAGAAGGAGAATCTTCTTCCATATCATTCCTTGGCAGGAAGAAGTACTAAGCCTGCCCGGTTTTCAAGTTAAGAGGAACTGTCACATTACTGTCATTAGCATTGCAAAATGCTGAAGATGTCATATTTGCTTGTTTATGTTCGCTTGTGTGATAACTGCTTAATGCAAAAAGAACTAGTTGAGATGCTTGCATCTCATCTGAGGAGTGTGCATAATGAGGTTTTCAGGTAAAAGGCTCTCTTTTCCCCCAACCAGAAATGCCAATCTTGCTTCAGAAAACTTTAGAAAATAGAATCTGGTTGAGTTACTGGAGACAGAAAAATGATCAAAGGGAGCCTGAGAGCTGAGGCATACCCCTGCTGTTAGTGACTAATGGGTTTGTTTCTTCTGCCAATGTGCAAACGAGCTGCAATACCTATTGTAGGAGTCTCTGGAATTCAGCCCGAGTAAGAAAAATAAAAGACTGTAAAGGAGAGCTCATTGAGGGATGAATGGAACTTTAAAGTCAAATATACTGAGTTCCTATCTCTGCCTACTTCAGAGAAAGACTAAATTTGCAAATAAATCCTTACAAGGAAATATTTTTCTGAAATACAAAAAAAAATTAGAAAAAAAAAAAGGAGGCATGACGGGAGGGGGTGTGGGAGGGGCTCAGATGAGGTCTGCCACATTGAGCGGCATCTCCTCGATGGCCATATTGTAAAAGGTCTCGATGTCCCACATGGTCCATTTGTCCTCCTCTGTCACCATGTTGACGGCATTTAATATTACTAAACTATATGTCAGAACATTGCTACAAATTGAAGGCAGTAGAGCTCAAATATATACAGGAGAGTGGAAAAAAAAAGGTACATCATAAGTTATGTTTTTTAGTTCAACACAAATACAGAGTTAGCTGTAGTAAACTAGGTGCCTTTTCTTTCTAATCTTTTATTTGGCAATTGTGGAAAAGAAGTGGGCAGCTGCTTATTTCACTTATCCTAATAGAATGTGAGGCTGTCCCAAAAGACAGATTATTTAAACACTTCTTGTAGGAAAGAGAACTAATCATATCAATATGATCCATTTTTTCCTTATTTCCTTTACAATGTACTAACCTGAGAACTCATGTTTTCAATCATAAAAAAAACCCCAAAAAATTAATGCATTCACTCTGGCCAGCTCTGAGAAATAAATAATTTAGAGTACATTTTAAATACAGATTATTACTGACACAAACACTCTAGGTGGCTGATTAGGAAAGTCAATGGCTTCCAGCCACATTCAAGCTAGAAAATGATGCATAATGGTCTGTTATACCCCTTGAGAATTAACGACGAAATCAGGTAATTTCAATGCTGTATTGCCAAAAGACAGGAAGGAAGGAAGTTTTTTTCATTTTGAGTTAAATGCTCCCTGCAGTATCTGCAAACTTAAATATTAGAAGAGCGTACTGAAGAAAGTCTTAGAGGCTTCAAATCTTAACTTTTGTCAGACTCACAGTACTGAAACCAGTAGATCATAACCAAATGACCTTGTAGAATGAAATATCAGAATGGGTGACTTAGAGATCCAGAACTACTACTACTACTACCTCTACATTTATTCTGTGTCATATTTTATTTTACGAGATTTTTGAAAATTTAAACAGTAAATGAGTCATAAACTTGGAAAAGAAACTTAAGACTTGTATTTTAGCTTTAGTATCTATACAGGGAAGGATCTGCACAACTCTTGACAGTGACTGTAAAAGAAAAATAGTAATTTTCCATGGGCATTGCTTTTAAAGTTCATTACAGTTTGGAGATCCTGATAACCTTTGTGCATCAGGCTATATTTTAGCGTTCCTCAATCAATACACTCTAAGATAAGTGCAGAACCAACCATTACTTCATTAAATTCCCAGGCTGCCTGTTTAAAGAAACTCCTTTAGGCAATCTCAGAAAATATTTTCCCCTTTTCACTAAGTAAAAAACCAAACTACGGTCCTCAGGAATGTGAAGCTCATAGAGTTTTTGTTTCGACAAACTGTAAATAACACTTTACCCAGAAGTAACTCTAAGCTCATCACTTTCCAGAAGTCTAAATACGCCTCCTACTTCCACTGGTGAAGTTAAATACAGAAAATCTTCACCTCTACTGCCTAACGGTAGTGTATAATCACTTATGATTAGGCAGAAATCATCCGGTAAGAAAATGCATTACCCAGCTATAACTTTTCCTGACCTTCTAGGTAATAACATACTACCAGAAGTGGTGCTTGAAATTGTATACATTATACCTTGTGCTGAGTAGTTTGTAAAGTTTGTAACTAGAAGACTGGAAAATTTGAGATAATCCTGGTGGGATCATCGGTCTCCAAATACCAACTGTAAAGATCTTTTGCGTACATCAAGAACTTCCTTTCTTTGTTCATGAGGCTAGAATAAGGAATCTCACTACCCCAGCATATAATGAGGAAAAATCTGGAAAGCAGAAGAATACACTCTAAATAGTCCCCTGATAATACCTGGACCCAAGGGTATCTATGCATCTTCAGATTGCCACCTTACAAGCAATGTAAAGACTGATCGGGTGATTGCTTAAAAGTAATTTTTATAGGCATAAGGAATCTCTTTAGGAACAACCTATTACTACACAGAAGTATAACTATCCTCACAGACTCTAAATGAGAAAGAAAATAAAATTTGTGTATTGATCTTCACAGTAAACTTTGAAGAAGGTGTTTACCTCCTGCTGGTGATGAAGATTACAGAGTTTTGTGAACAGAAAATGAGAAGTAGTCAAATCTGAGAATAATTCACTTCAAGAACCTTTAAATAACATGCAACTTGCAAATTAAGATATTTATGAAGTTTAATGTTAGTAGCAGTCTCTATATCAATTGTAATTCCATTCACATCTGAATATCTACTTCAGTTGTTTGTGGATTTTGATTTTCTTATGATAAGAAATGCTTGTGATAAAATATTGTTATGTTCCTCTCTACCAGATCTACCTCTACACACAATGGTCTTCTCCAACAATCTTAGCACTGAGAAAATACAGTCGCTCTCAGTTTTGGTGCTTCAAAAGAGACGTGCATCATCTTCTAAGCTCACTGCACTGCCCTCTTCTCATATATTCAATTGCCCTTCACTTTCTATCCAAGAAAGTCACTTGATTCTTCACTATAAACAGGAACTAAACACCTTCCTCAAAGTTATGAAGATGGTTACACATCCCCAGCCTTTTGTTTTTCATACTAGATCAGCCAATATGTATAATCATGCTGGCTATGAATAAAGACATAACATTTTATCTACATTTTTGAGATCTTTGCCTAATATTAATAATTTAACTCTCAGCAGAAATGCTGTGCTCAACAATATATACTGATACATTGCCAAGATTTAACCAAGCTTTAATACTAGTCACTGTGGAGTTAATTAATCAAATAGCAGAACAATCCTTGCTTGGGTGTGCAGCTGCATCAGTTTATAGTATAGGTCCCCAGATATTTAACCTGATGGGAAATGAAGGTACAGCAACCCTTTTAGCAGAAACTCTCAAATTTGCTCCAGGTGATTTCCTGTGTGTGGTACCAGCCCTCTCCACCTTACTTTTCAGTAAGTCAGCTGCACTGCCTCATGCCAACGCGATACATGCAGTTGAACTTCCTCTAAGAAAAGTCATAGTACAATGGAGTTTGCTTTGCATTCCCTTAGAAGTACTGTAACATGTAGTTTCTGCAACTAAATTCAACTAAAACTTTCAGTCTTCAAAGGAAATACTATTTTCTCTCCCTATCTATAATACTAAAACTACCTTCTAAACAATTTTTATCATGCTGACAGCCAGTGCCTTCTGATGTTGGATGAAACGCCCTTAGGTGAGGCTCTGTGATGGTTAATCTTGAAACAATACTGTTATTACTCAGGAGGTAATATATTTATATGGCCATCAACGAGATAAAAAATATACACTGTTATTCCTTAAAGTTATTTTCTTTATAGGTACGTTGAATTCAAGTTCTACGCTGCTATATGAAGCAGAACCAAGTATTTTCAAGAGAAAGATAACACTTTTTTTTTTTTTTTTTTTTTAAATTCCTCTAGCAAACAGCACTTGGTTGTGCTAACAGGGGATGACACCATCTTGTCTCTGGCAGAAAAGCAGATTAAGATGCATCCAGCCCCATCTCCAGCTCCTCCTCCAGCCATTTGTTCTTCCCCTGTCATCAGTTCGCAGGCACCTCCACCCGTCAATAAACTGTTTGTGCATCTGTGCTATGAACAGGGCTACTGAAATAATCAGGGTTTCAAATGAACTGCTGAAAGAAAACAAAATCCCCCAGAAGGCAGATGGTTAATGAGTGATGGCAGTTGAGAGAGCAAAATGAGGAGAGGTATGCCAGGTCCCCAAGTCAGGGTGGGGGAGATTTTTTAAAACGTTTTGACCACTGAAAGAAAATACACTGTGTAGCTACAATTTTGGAGTCAAACTCTGAAGTTTCACTACAGATAACCTATACTCTGCACTTCCCACTCGAAAAAAACTCTACTGTAGAATTTATCCCTTACCAACAAGCCTTTCATCAACACCAAAGCAGGCAAAGCCAGAATGAGCGATCTCAAAGTAAAGAGACTTTGTGTCCCATCAGTAATTGCTGGAAATATCACATTTCCATCTTACACTACTTTTCCACAATATGCAAGAAAGCATGAATGTTCTCCATCCACACATACATGTAAAACATTTCAAAGACAGTTTTATAGCTGATAGTCTGACAAGTAGCCTCTGACATTTAAATGCAATTTAGTTTTTTCAGGGTAAAAAAAGAAGCTTCTACAGTTTTATGTTCAAAGTAAAGCTTACCAGTTAAAAACCTGATTAATAAAAAATGTATTTCTTAGCCAGGTATAAAGTACATAAAATTGGACCTTTAAGGGATACCGTCTGTTCTGAAATCTCGATTCTGTAGAGATATTCTAAATTTGCAAGAGACAAAAATGGATGGTTTAGGCCTCAGGAATATATCTGGGTTTAGTGAACAGTCACTTAGGAAAATTGCTGTGACCGTTTTCATTAATCTAAAAGGAAAAAAATGAACATGTGATTTATTTTTTTTTTTGTGATAGTCAAGTTACTTGATAGAAGTTTCTCTTTTTAGCAACGAGGTGTAAAACAAAATTTTAACCAACCTACAGAATAACATGATAGTAATTATTCATGCATATTTGAATAAAGTAATTTTGGTAGTCAGATGAGGAATACAATCTAAAGCATACTACAAAGTAGTATAAAATGCTTAGAAAATCAGTTTGAAAAACAGGTAAACTAAGGTAGAGGAGATAAGCAGGGATACAGAGTTTAGTTGTAGGGCTCTTCCCAAGGCAGGTTTTTTCATTGACAGTATCATCCTTTGTCATACCAGGTTAAATCAAAACACTTCAATAATTGCTTTGATTTTAGCAATAAAACTTCTACTTGAGTTCTTGATGCCTACTTCACAACTTTCTGTGGCAAATTAATTTTAGACAGATAATAAGCATTAATTGGGCCGCATTTAATCACAGTTTCATCTAACAGGCAATACAGGCAAGCCTTATTATCTCAATCTCCACTGGTCTTCAATTCTAAGTGTCCTATAAATATCTACTATCCAGTTTACACTGACACAAGGTCGATTTTACAAGATGGTTGAGAATCTGTATGGGATTATCCACAGAGACAAAAAAAAAAAAAATGCAGATTCTGATTTTAAAGCAAAACTCATATTCTGGGACTACCTTTTTACTTTTTCCCAAATTCAGTTTCCAACTCTGAAAACAGACTGGAAAGTGGGCTCAGGTGCTATGTCCAGCATAAAACATGTAAAACTGAAATTTGGATAACTGTTATGGTGACAAAGGATGATATCCATCAGCCCCTGAGCCTGATGGGTACATTAGGACTCTGTGTTTCATCTGGCATAGTAAAAATGTTGCTTTTTTTTTTTTTTTTTCTCTCTAGACAAGACTGACAACTAAGTGTACGTTTAGGGACTAGTTCATTGTAACCCTGTTTTTCATGTTGTCAGTTGAGCTCTCTTTTCAGCTTTCTTTCTGTTGAATCTCCACAAACCTCCACAAACACCTGAATAGCCTCAGCAACGCCAACCACACCATGGGCAGCAGGGTATGCACCTGCTGCGTGTTTAGGGACATACAGGGCAAGGCTAAAGACAAATGTTTCCCTGCTGAACCAAACTCATGTTGTCTCAGAAGACAAAGAATTACAGATATTTTCTTGGTGGAGAAGGATCTGACCAGTTGTGAAATCCTCTGACTCAAAGAGAATTTTCCCAGACTTTGGTGAGAACAGGGCTGCATCTAGAGCTCAACAACCTAATTTCAGTATTATTTCTCATTCAGCTTTTGTCCAGCCCTGGGCTCCAGCTGCATAACAAGTACCTGAAAGCTGTACGTCTTCAATTAAAGGGTAGGTACCACTGCAACAGCATCACAACCATAAGCATCACAACTGACTGGGAAGAAGCGTACTTTAACACTCAGGCAAATGTGGGATTTTCTGTTTACTTTAAAGCAACAGCAATTTCATACACAATTATTTTCTTTAAAATTATTTTTTTCACGTTGTTTCTATCTGTTACACATATAGTCAGCGATTCTCCAAACAGCAATGTATGTGGATAACTTTAAGAATCTGTCAAGACCATACTGTTGACATAAAGAAGCAGTTGCACATACAGGAACAAGGTCATTCGGGGGGAACAATACAACAGGAAATGCCATACCAAAGTTTTAACATTCCAAAGGTGTTGCAACAATAATAATAATGATAAAAAAAACTGTCCCAAAAAGTTAATTTCCCTAAGTAACACTCAAAATGCATTAAAAATGTTCAGGTTATTAATATTAATTAATCAATTAATACTATTATAATTAATTAATTACACAGTGCCTGAAGTCCTGGAAAGGGATCTTTATGTGTCTGAATAATAAGAGGATGAAATTCTACTCCTGCAGTGCAGGAGGAATTTTAAGAGATCACAACTTACAAAATATTCTTAGCACTTGGATTCTTCCACAGAATTAGTCTTTAACATGCATTTGGTTTTTGCAGCCACAGGATGGCATTCACTGCTGTGCAAAGGGTCAGTGAAATGTAAGCAGAGCCTAGGAAGTGTACTTTCCATCTGCAGAAAGGAAATATTTAATCAAAAATGATTAACATAAATGTACTACTTTCTACTGATGACAAACAGTTCTTCAAGAATGTAATATAAAAATCTTACCATGCACAGCCCTTAAGGTTCATGTTCTTACTCTATGGACACAAAGGCCCTCAATAGATACATATCTTGCCTGATTTTGGTAAGCTGAGACCTAAAAATACAGAACGGCAATTCCAACTTGGAATATCAGCACCTGCATGAAGCACTTGAGTTCCACTTCTATGGTTTATGGAGTCACAGTAAGTCTTTAATGGATTTATATAGGCTCATAATTTACTGTTTATTTTCCCATTAGGGCAGTATACGGAGTAGGTGTTGACACATGGCATACCAACAGGAGGACAGCTGGACTGAAAGAACGGCCAAGGTGACCAATAATTGGATTGCAAATGTCAAAGAGTGTGGTTGAAAAGCCAGGTATATCAACCTACACATGCTTTTCTCAGTTGTGAAATGAGAGTTAAGAGCAGAGACAATCACCTACAAGTAGCTACAATTTATAGAGTTGGGTTTAAAGTCAGCGTCAAGCAGCATCCAATTAACTTCAGTAGAGATGTCTAATGCCAGTGGTAAAATGACTGGATTCAGAGTGATGAAAAAGAATGTCAGACTGAGAGACAACCTAGTAAAGCTATTAACCTTTGTAAGACTGTCCCACTGATAATGTGGTCTGGGGGACAATAAAACACTGCATGAGACAATATGCCCAATTTGGTAGTGCAGGACTGATATATGGGAGAAGGACAATTTTCCTGGATTCATGTTATGGATCTCTAATTAGCCCTGACTAGAGGAAGGGAGCAAAAGAGGAGAAGTAGGAGTCTCTCTTATGAGTTGCTTTGTTGGTTTGTAACAGAAGAGATATTGAAAAAGCAAAGTTCTAGGAGCTGCTCTGCTTTTGAAATTGTCTCAGGAGGTGTAAAAGGGGCTGGGTACTTTGTCAGAAACAACCATGAGAAAGCTCTCGACTTACAGGAGCTCTTGAACAGCACAAGTACGTCTTGTCAGGATTGGTACAAGAGGCATGATCCTTTGGCATGGGGAGATCAGATATGTTAGCCCCATGTGCTAATCCCCATGGTTAGATGCTGGGGCTGGGACTGCAGATGCTTATCAGTGATGTGGAGCCCTGGAAGACACCATCTACAGATTGAGACACTGCTTCCTTTGAGAAATTGTATACAAAATATAAATACACTTGTAATCCAAAAATGCATCCAGTTTTAGAAATGGGGCTATTAAGAGCAAGTCCAATCCAGGGATTACTGATCTGACAAAGTATCTAAATCTTACTTACAGGCTCAGTGAGGCAAAGGCAGTTTGTCAATCAAGTGAAGTTTAAGATGCAATTCCAGTTTTGCTGTGTAAGACTGGTGAATGTGTGCTCAACAACCTTTGGAAAACAGAGCATGAATGTTAATCTATTCAGCTACTACTGTTTAGGCATCCATGGGCTAGCGGAACATATTGGACCCCAGAGAAACCAGGGTTGGTCTCAAGTTAGGAAGCCAAGTTAGTATCTCTCAGTTCACGCCACAGCAAGGAAGAGAGGGAAGTGACATCAAATTAGCCCTGCAAGAACTGAACGAGGTACTGAAAACACAGTCCACAGATCCGAGTAGGGTAATTTGCTCTGTCAAGAAGCAGGATAAATGACTGCCTCACGCTAAGCGCCATGCTGCAGCAGCAAGGATTTCTTTCGGGAGCTCAGCAGCTTGCTGGAAGTTGGGCGTTCCATCACCAGTGTGATCCATCACCAGGCACCCTCCCAGCGCTACAGAAAACCAAATCTTCTCTACACTTCAGACTCCTTTTCATTAAAAAAGCCACAGCTTTCAATTGATACTTTCACACTGAGAGTCGGATATTATGAGGATTAAATGCCTGAAGAGAAGGCATTTAAAGTAAATATTATTTTACTTTTAAAAATGTCATTCCTTGACAGAGGTGTTACAGTTAAGACTGCACTCAGGCAGTATCCAGTGGTTTGCAACAAAAATAGTGAAAGATCCTTAACGGTACATATACTTGGTAAATGTGTATGGAAAAAAAAAAGACAAAACCTGGGCTTTAGTATTCAATTTAATCCCACAAAGGTATGGCCAAAGCTACACAGAATCTGTGCAGGTCCATCTGAACACAGGGTTTTTGGTGAGGAAGGTAAGGTCTATATGCAAGTGAATCGCACATGTCACTTAATAGTTTTAGTTCTTCTGCTCTACATTCTGGTCTTCTTTTGAGACCAAGCTAATGCATTTGTCTCATTGTCTTCTGCATCTCTCTTGGTCAATAGAGGTCATGACATTTTGGCATACTTTGATGAATCATATAATAAAGCATCACCTCTGCTTAGCTAGAATGTAGTCTAAAACTTAGGACTTTCCAGATTTTTTTTTGTGTTTTGAACTGTGGTCATGTATTTGTTTTGTTTTTTTTTGTTAAAAGTGTGACAATATAAAACCATGTGCTTAAATTCTCCATGTTTTTTTTTGTTTTTTTTGTTTTGTTTTTTTTTCCAATTAAGACTTTAAAATAGCTGTTTGGCCTTGAGGTTAATAATACATTTTAATTTATACAACACCTTAAATGTTATCTGGAAGGATAGTGGAAGGAAACAAGATTCACAGGGTAAAACAAATACATTTGAGACTATGACAGAAAGTATTAAGATATTTGTTGGTAACTGGATTAAAAATAACATGCCGATCCTCAGAAAAGTTGAAGTTATAAATTGACAGACTACTATTAGTAGTATTTGCATTTTTTACTTTCCCAGAGAATGTGAGAAAAAATAATTCATAATTTTTATTCTGACATTTCTGCTCTCAATTATTCATGCTAATCCTTGCTTCTGAATATTTAGAATATTCTTTGCCAAAGAAAGTGGGTTTTTTTGCCAAAACATAAAATGTAATCTCACACTGCTATGATAACATTTTCGATGTCTCTGTATCATGAGAGATTAGCAAACAGCAATATTAAATTTCAGAATGAGGAAATTAATCCGTTTCCTGACAATCGAAATTTGTTAGGCTGAGGAAAGAAAATTACTGCTTCTGAGGGCAGATTTCATAGTACTTGATGCTTCAGGACCTTTGTACTTTTCTGTTTAAATCATATCTTTATAAAAAGCAAAAGTATTGTTTGGTCTCTCATTATTATCAAGCTGAAATCAGATAAGAAAAGCATTAGGATTCTTATGTTCCATGATAATATATTTAGGGAGAAAAAAGGTGTCAAATATTCTTATTAAACTGATTCTCAACCTGATTAGAGGTTTTCTTATCTCTAGGTGTCTAGGAAATAATTTGTGTCATGTTACTAATTATACTAAATACTCCAATCTTATTCCAGCATGTTTCACACAATGATGCACTTTTACCATAACAAATTATTTTTAAAATAAAAAACAAACCATTTTTCACACTTTTTGTATCACATTTTTCTAGTCTTTGCAGTATGTCTCAAGCTGAATGTTGATGGATTATGTGGCAGAGGGACAGGGTGGCAATATGGGACTATGAAAGAACAGATAAAGAGGGAAAATACATAGTATTGAAATATGTTATAGGCTATGGTGAGAAGACTGTAAGAGATGTGATGAGATTCAAATACATGTTGTGCAAAGTATACTAGGAAGAGGCTCTCACTAAGTGCGTGGACTGGTGGGAGCACTTTTGGAGTATTAAGAGTTTCCAGTACATCATCAATATTGGAAGTTATGAGAACCTGGATAATAAGGACATAAACAATGTGGAGACAAAAAAAACCCAAAACAACAAACAAACAAAAAAAATTAAAAAAAAAGCAACAGAGGAAGAAACAGTGATAAAACCCAGATGATGTCACTCTACACTGACAGCATGACTTACGGGAGTAGATCTCAAGAATAAGGATGAAATTCACCATGATGGAAAAAAGACAGCTGTAGGGAAGATAGCAAAATCTAATAGAACTTGCAGAAGGGAAGAGTTCTCGTTTTTCCTTTGTGGAGAGGCTGCCTGTAAACCAAAGGGATCAGAAGTGATGATCTGGGGAAGGGATCGCTGAAGCTGCGGATGTCCTAGGAACCATTTCCAGTCAGGCTCCATGGACACTGCAACAGACTGTGATCAAAGAACATGTCTCAAACCAACCCAAAGTTCACTCAAGTCAAGGGAACTGGTGTTGGGATCTCTACAAGATGTATTATAGGATAGCTGGATTTGGTGTGTATAAATCACGGCGGCAAGTAAAGTCGCTGCAAAAATATCCCAGAATTAACTTTTTTTAGAGACACAAATTCTGAACAGCTGAGTACAGATCACCCTGGGAGAAAGGACAAATGGACGCAAAACATGTTTAAGGGCATGTCTCTAAGTGATGGATTAATTAAAAGGCATACTAGGATTTCCTATGCCCAGAAAGTATTTTGGTACAGATGAAACATATTCCTAACTGAGGAAGTAGATGTTCCCCTGCATTAAATGCAGTGCTTAGTTTGGTCTTAGCCAGGAAGGCAGGAAACTAAGTCCTTCACAAAATGTGTGTGTGCATGCACGTGTGTGTGCTCAAACACTTACAGACATAAATTAACAGTCTGGCAGCTGATGGGTATTGTAAATGCTACAGAAAACATGATAGAGCACTAAAGCAGACATGCTTCAGATAACACAAAAGCTCTGTACATCTAAAATAGATTCAAATCATGTGAAAGATTTCCTGCTGTTTCTGCAGAAGATTAAAACATTGGTACATTCATAAAACAAATGTGAAGATTTTGCAAAGCAGTGTACCCTTCACAATGACTCTTTGTCTTACCAAGCACAAAGCCTGGAAAAAAAAAGACACCCTGAAAGGGTATAACCGACCAATTTGGGCCTGGTAGGTGGGCTCCAGCCCATAAAAAAAAGAGAGCTAGAGATCTTAAGAAACATACAATAAAGAAAAAACCTGTTAACCCCGAGCAAATCTGTGAGTTAATCCGTCAGTGAGAAAGCAACATTAGACCAAACTCCTAAAACCTGACAGAAAAGAACTTGGTATAGATTAACCACAGAACTGGCCTACACAAGCTTAGCATGAGGAATGATTTATAAAATGAGAAGACCATTAATATATCCCTCTCTGTTTCAACAGCGTTTGACACATTGGTGCAGACTGAATTTCCAAGTCGCACAATAACATTTGGTGTTTTAAATGATACTTTTCCATCCCATTGGCATTGATCTAAAGCTCTGCCATCTCATAGTTCTGCAAACAGAGCAGAAGAAACAAGTATTGGGTATAACTTAAATTGCTTTTCTCTCACGTGTTCACTCACCCATTTCCAGACGTATGTGGGGAAATGCAGCCTTGGGCGCCGATGTCTAATTCTCTCGTCTTGGGGATTAGCATGGATAACTTCAAGAAAATGTTGCTACTGAAGCTGGACTAAGCACACCACTCAGGGTAAGCAAAGGAACTCAACTGGCTCCCAGGATAATAATAGTTTCTCCTCTCCTCAGTAACATCATATATGTCTTAACATAATGCTAGTTCATCAAAAGGTCACTTTCTTGCACTACTTGACTTCACAACTGTATGCTAAATCCAGCGAGATTTTAATTAGGTCCAATGGGTCAAGGAAATGCTGATGCTGATACATGTCTAGGCTCCCAGGAGACGCTCAGGACCTTGTAAGATGGCAGCCTGTGGCCTGGATTAGTTCCCCAGCACAATTTCACCTTCCCTGTTATGCCTTTGAAAGAGTTGGAAAATGTCTGACAAGACAGCACACGAAGCCTATAATGCTGAGTATGTCCTTCTGTGCTTGCATGAGATGAGGTGCTTAAGACCAAGACCTGCTGCTAGATTGCTGTGGGTCCAAAATAAAAATCCTGAAAGAGACATTCAATGCCCAGCATGAAAAACCAATAGCACTGTGCTTTGCAGATTTTCATTTTTTCATTTCATGACCCAACAGTTCAGCTCAGTGATTCATGAAATCTGTAAAACAAGCTCCAGTCCTTCTACAAACTCCAGATATATGCAAATCACTCCTTAACTAAGGCAAAGCTCTAGGCAATCAGAAATGTGATTTCTCTAACTGACACAGCAACCGTGCAAGACAGCAGTGTGTGAACCAAAGCCCTAGCCCTGGACAATTCTAATTTTGCCATGCTCTTCAAAATATGAACCCGAATTAGAGCTCTCAAAGATACATCTGTATCTTTGTACTGGGTCAACTTTTTATCTAAATGGGGAATAGGTTTTTAAACTTGGACTGTAACATTAATTGTTCCCTGCCCATTTCTGGCAGACTCACTGTCTGGTGAACACAATTTTGTGGGAAATACACTTGGGGCAGTATTCCACTGTAGTGAATCTGTCATCGTATATACTGATGAACTGGGAAAATTAAATCTCTTCCATGAGCTAAGGAGTGACTAAACAATAAATGAGTTGTACTTCTTTTACTTCATACAAAAATAAATTGACTCAATCTTACAATACATCTATAAAAGGTCTATAAACTATTTGACTCATTTCTATAATTGTCAAATGTTCATTAGATTTTTTTTCCTATTTAGCTATGATGATTTTTGATTTAGGAAGTTCATTAAGCATACAAAAGAGGACTGCTTTTATTCATTACTATTGACATGCTGAATCAATAGAATGGATTAACCAAACAAATGTGAGATTTTAATGCTGGACTAAAATCCTGCCATGTCAGAACCTCCACAGAGTATGAGATGAGTTGGATGGCTTAAGCACTCTCCAGGAGAGGCCAAAATCAGATATGTGGATATAAATGATGCACTAATTGAGCTGTCGGTAGCGTGTTTATCCTTGACATCAACCTGGTGTCAGCATGTTTGAAACACTTTTAAGAGAAACAATACAGTCTTGAGAGAGCTAGAAGAATTAAATGAATAGTATCTAAAAGAATAAATACTGAAATCAACCATGAGCACAAGGCAAAAAGGAAATAAAGCATCCTCCGAGTTAAAGACTTAAGTCTACAAATTTTCTGGAAATGTCATAGACATTCTTTGCACATCCAGTCTCTCAAGACTATTGGTATTTTATTGAATAACTGAAATGAGCTGAGAGTCACCATTATTTGATATATGCAGAGTCATTCGTGCCCCTTGCCTTTGGTATATATTATGTCATCAAACTTGCACGTATATTTCCCATTTTTCCGTTGGCTACCTGAATTTAACATGGAATACCAAGGAATTTAAATACACAATTTTCTTTTTTTTTTCATTTTTAAAACTCAAACTTATGTTGTCCTATTATCATTTTATGAAAAGTTTTTTCTCATTTAATAGGAAAACAAATTTAAAATTCCACGTGTATTAAGATAAATGTTATTAAATTCAGTTTTCTCAATGCTTAGGTTTTGTCGTCTATGTTACTCCTCCAGTCGCTATGTAAATTAAAAGGACATCTGGGAGCTATTGCAATTTGCAATAATCAAAGAAAACAGAATAATCTATAAACACACCATACCTTAATTATTTTGCAGTTTAAAATTCCTGTTCATATCTCTTGCACAGAGGCCACTCAGTTAACAACTGAACTAGCAATATTTTCAGTGATGCACTTGATAATCCTTTGTCTTAATGGATCACATTAGTTAGAGACAGCAGCCTAATCGAGGATACCACTTATCACCGCAGGCAGATGAATCAGACTAGGACTTTTGCCATATTTTGCTGTGTAAGACTTTCTGTGTGAATACACATGAGAAGCAGTGTGCAATGTCATATGCAAATCTGTCTCCGAAAGTGAGTTTTAACCTCTGGTCATCACCTGCCTTTGGAAAGTTGTTGGCTACTTCTGCAAATAGCAACTTAATGGAAAAAAAAATAAAAAAAAAACCTCAGGAGAGGAAGGTGAGCAAGTGCAGACCATGCATCTCCAGAAAGCTGGTGCAGAATAACAACTCCCAAAGAACACCGGGCACAGGATGGAAATCTATAGTATGGGATGAGTGAGTTCAGCACGTTCCTGCTACACTGGCGACTCAGGTCTCTGTGAGATCCACCACCACACTGACCTGTTCCACAGGCGGCTTCACCCTCTGCTGATAAACCCGTGGAGAAGTAGTACGAGGTGAACATTTTTTTTATTTTTTTTTAGAAGTGTTAGTTTTCTTCCCTTTCTTTCCTTTTTAACCTTTATTTCCTTTTTCCCCTTCCTTTCCTTTTTTTTTCTTATTTTCCCCAACTTCAAAGTTGACATTCAAGTTCAATGTGCCACCATTGAAAGCTGGCATCATGATACAGTTTTCATTGTCTCTTTAGAAAGTTGTCTTTACGTATCTACTGTTCCACCAAAAATCCTTTCAGAAATAATAATAGTTCTTTTATTACCAGAAAGCACAGTCAGTAATAACTTTTAAGCTCAAACTGGAAATCAGAGGCTGTTTACCTATTTTCTTAATTTCCCCTGCATCATCTGATAGGTTTCAATGTTAAAAAGGGAAAGGCATGTGCCTTTGGAGCCATTTAAACCTCAGACAGAATGTTAAATCAGACACACTGCCTCATTTTTACCTCATCACCAGCATGTCACCAAGAAAAAATGCAGCTTTTTCTGCCAAATGTGGGCAATTCTAAAGATCCATGAAACAAATGCTTACACAAATTCGTAACCCAGGATTTCAGCAATGTTCTGTAGAGCACTATTCATCTACATAACCCCAATGAACTTCAGCTTTTGTACTTCTCCTGTAAAAATATACATGAGCATATTGCCACACGGCTGCCTGTATTCTTCAGAAAACGCTGCCGTTTCTCAGAAAGGACCACTGAATTCAGGCATCAACAGTAGCAAAGACTACAGCCTAACTGAATAGACTCAAAAGCAGAACAAGGTTAAATCTGTTAAGTTCTTGTGTGGGAGATGTTGGAGAGAAAGAGAAGGATGGCGGAGAACACGGCACCCATCCAATGCAGAACCACCAGCGTGCTGGTTGTGGGAAGAACTGAGAGGCAGAGCTATTTTGAAATGCTGCTTTTCAAGATTTTAAACCCCCTCTCCCTTGCACACTGTGGCCATAAATTTTCCATCAGCAACTCTCCCTGTGATATTCCAGACCAAATTCCAAGTGAAATAAAATGAGAGTCCCTCCATCAAAATTCCCTTCACAATTACAACTTTCCATTAAACACGTGGTAAATCTGAATTCTTTTTAGAAGGCTACAATTACGGTAGATTATTATGCTTCCCTCTAATTACTGCATAAAAATACACACCATGTAACACAGTTTATGTACCCTGTTAGCGTACTTACAGTAAACAGAAACCAATATGCTTCATTCATCCCATATATTTTGACACTCACATCAGATTTACCAATTTATCTTCATTACAACCCCTTGCACTGTTACTGACAGCCTTCTCAGAGCTACGCTCAAGTATCACAGCAGGAAGATTGATGAGGCTTGTATACACGGATATGCGGCAAAAGCGAGGCACCTGAGAGGCACTGTTACTATTTTGATAGCACTAAGCTGGCTAAAAATTAGCTGCACTAAGTCAACACCCCGCTCCCACTTCTTCTCCTCATTAATTATAGTACATGACTCGGACTTTGAAAAACTAAGGCTGTTGTAACAGTATTTTTACACCTATTTGTCTTCAGTTGCTTTATCACACTTGAACAGTTTCAAAGTTCTGATCATGCTTACTAGCGACTATTTTTACTTTTTAGAGATGCTTTGAATATACAAGCTTTCCACCATGACAAATGTTAATAGACAATTTCTGAGTGTATCTAAATGTAAACGTGGTCTGGCAGAACAGAGAGGTACTATGGATACAATTTTCAAAACTGGCTAAAAGACTAAAGAACCTGCACCACACGCACTCATCAAGGAGAGACTAAATAGCCTCAGCACTTTAAAAGCACCAACTTACTATATACCATTGTCAAGAGGATGAAGAGGTCATTGCTCTCTACAGATGATTTATCCCTCCAATCATAAAGTTTCAAAGACTGTTGCTAGAATTGCACACTGAAGCCTGTAACTCTTTTGGCTCATTCTTTTGCTAAATACAGGTCTCGCCCCAGCAACTCCCAGGGAACTGAACTCCCCAGTAGCGGGTGTGTTTTACAGAGGCTTTCTGTGTTGGAGGCCTTAAGTAACTCAGCATCTGTAACAGTGCGTTCAGAAACCACTCATGGTGAGAAAGCATCTGCTCAGATCCACTTTCTGGGCTGAATGAGCAAGTCAATGAACTATAGCCTGGATTCAACAATCCTCTCTCATCAAGTTGCACATGTACACGGGAAAGCTGACCAGGATTTATTCATATTCTGGACATCTCAAAATCAGCTGGCATAACACAAGGATGCAGATCCTGCATGAAATGGTTTAATTTTTATGCTTATTATCAGACCTCCATAACTCCAGCAGCTGTTCGCAGAAAATCACATAGCAAAATCACTAGAGTTTGTAAAGCCGTTAGACTGGGATTAGGAGGCATCTACCAAAAATGTGGGCAGAAAAAACATCCAGACTATTATACGTATTTTTTCCGTAACTCAAATTCCACTGATATTTGCCACTTCTAGCTGCTTCTTTTTAGTAAATTTGAATAATTTACTGAAGAATAGATAAAATGTTAACATAGAAATTATTAAAAGACAACACATACACAGAAGAAGAAGGAAGTAAAAGATGGCAATAAGAGGATAGTGTCCAATTATTGAAGGAGAATAGACAGATCATCTGAAATCTGCAATTGCACCTCACTTGGAAATGCATTGCTATTTTTATTTCCAAAGTAAGCAGGTATCCCACAGAATAACTTTTCTTGTTTCAGATGGATATTTAAATACTTCATCCCAACTACACAAACTTTAAGAAAGTCTGTGAAATAGAAAAAAGTGCTTTTGGCTTGCTTCATGTGAGAAAGTAATGTAATAAAGTGGTCATTTTCCTCCCATTTCAGGCAGAACCATTCCATTAGTAAGAATCCACTAAAGCAAGAAACCATTTTGTATAAAATCCAGTGATATTCAGTTTTAACCTAAGCAGAAAATATCTACCTGATAACAAGCACTGAATAAAATCTGCAGCCTTGCAAGACATTACAAATGTGTCACAAAAAATTAAGCCCTCAACTTATGAGGTGAAAAAAAATAGCCCTGACAATGTCACCATCAATGAAAACCTGGGAGAAGAACTACTTTTTGTTCCTCCTCCAAGGAAGACTAAATTAAAAAGAAAAAACAAACAACCCCAAACAACAGCACCAAAACAAACAATCTCAATTATTATAAAGGGGAGTTTATTTCTGATTTCTTCATGCATCTTTTAACTCAGGGTCAAGACACATTTCTGCGCTAACTTTGGCACATACTCTCTGGTAAGTGCAAGTCCTGTGACAGTAGCCTTGGGTACAGTTTTAAAAAGTCACATGGACACAAGTCCATACACCCAAAAAAGATGATTAAAGAAGGATGGAAGAAGAGACACACACAGCTGACCTGGACTCATTACTTATTTTGTAACAGACTTCTTGTGTACTTAAAACCAGAGTCTCTTAGATTCACCTTTTGTAAGCCTGGCAGCCTTAAAAATACACATCCAGTCCTCACTGGTAATTCATGTTTCCTCTGATATGGACAGGGACAAATGACTCCAGTAGTACCACCCTAAGCCACTTCAGGCAGTGGTCTGGAGATGAGCATTACTACTACACACTATTATAAAGACTAACATCTGCCATCTTATTTTGTTCTCCTAAAAACTTCTGTGAAAGAGGTGGAAATACTGGTAGTAATTGAATTTTCTCAGTAAGTACTGGCTGGTATGAGCAATGTCCCTGTCACATTCAGCAAGGGAAAAGACAGGCTTATTAAAAATAATTTAAAAATTGTATCCAGGAAAGGTCTGTCAGTGCCTCACACATGCACTGGGCAAAGGGGAGCAAAGGCTGTCAGGTCAAGCACTAATCAGAGCTTTTCAAAGAAAGCCAAGTTTGCTCTCTTTTATACCAGGCGGACTACTAGAGGAAGGGTACGAAATGAAGCTGGAAGGGAAATACTGTATTACTGGGAGACCACGGTTGTCTCAGCAATTAAGTCCTCCCCAGGGGGTTAATTATACTGAAAAGCAGGCATTTTGTAAACCTTTTTCTGAGCCTGCCACAAGAACAAGAACAGCTTGACCAGCCTGGCTCTGGATCTCCAGCAGCTTCTTTGCTCTGATCCTCAGGTACGCCCCTCCCAAGAGGCAGTGACAGTGTTTCAGCAGTATCCCAAAGGGTCCATTTGGCCACCGGGGTCGTGTCCCCACCAGAGTCTAATTCCCCTTCCCACACGCCATTCCCACATAAGTTTTACAATAGTGTGGTCGGCCCTCTCCCCACTTCTCCAAGACACTCTAGTCAGGTGTTTCTCTCCTCTGCAGCCTGCCCTCCAGTTCATTTCCCATTCCTAAGCCTTGTAGAATCCTATGACACCAATTTCCCTCTAGTGCATTTTCAGTCCTCAAAATCTTGCAAATGGTTATTTTTTTTGAATGAGATAAAATTCACTGGAAGGAATATATTAGCTTTTATTGATGACTAAAGCATAATTCCTATAAGTAATTATTTATTTATTTTTTTTGCTATTAATAGTAACACTTCCCCATCTGTATAGGAATGCTCTGGCAAACGTGAATTTGGCATGTTTCACAGAGGTTTCTGAGGCAAACATAAATGCAAGAGAGACTTACAGACCTAAGATTCTCATCAATAGATATATTTCAAAATCAAAGGCTATTTCATTCAGTTTGTGATCTTCTCTGACAGTATAAAATGGAAAGCTTGCAGTTACTGGAACACATGATTATTTTACTAACTCTTCAACTTAATAAATACTAAAAAGGGGAATATCCTTTTATTTTCCTCCATTTATTTACGGCCCGGAATGTATAAGAATCTACAGCAAATTATCAAGGAAAAAAAAATCCCAAACTTGTACAGTAATAAATTAACCATTTTCTCCCATGTCTCTTTTAAGAAAAATAATTTGGGATTTCTAACAAACAGAAATAACCACAGAATACGCAAAAGTGTATTTTACTACATTTTGCTGACAGATAGTGACTGTATTGGGAACTCTTTTGTCCAGATGCTTTTTAACTTGTATGGATTTGAAGAGAATTTCCTAAAATAGGAATGATTGATTATGTGGGACAATACGATTCTTTTTTCACTAGTACCAACACGAATCAAGACTTTCTTATTTCAAAAATAGACAAGAGAACAGAGTCAAGGATATTCCACCCAAAGGAAAAAAAAACACCAGCATGGTGTAAAGCAATGTGAACAAAAACACATGTGGTAAAACCAGTAGTTTACAAGTATACCACTCCATAGCCAACATATGTGAACTACTTATAAAGAGAAACATTCATCTGTAGTCCAAGGGAATGGTTTTGATGCTCTTTGTAAAGGGCAATTTTCAGTTTTAAAATGATTTTTGATAGTGTCAGTAAGTGAAAGTTAAGAAATTATCCATTGATTATGATGATCCAGTGAATGTGAGAAAGGTGAAAGTTTGCTTTCATACAAAAGAATAGATTTTATATTACATCTGAGACACAAAAGATCAATCATGTTTAACCTGAGAGACTGAAAATCTTGGCAGGGCTGGGGTGATTCCATCCAATAAAAAAAATATCTTGTTCTGGATATTTTAAAATTCTGTCACAAATAAAAGGGCTACAAAGAAAGATTTAACTGATGCAGATTAGAAGTGGAAAACAAGAGTTGTGTACATTTGTTCAATTTTGTCCTGTGCTTGTGAACTGCAAAATATATTATTTGGTATAATCGGGCAATGCCCTGCTTGGGGCAAGTCTGTCATACATAGAGAGAAGGGAGAACAACACTCTCCTGGAGCAGGAAGAAGTGATTTTAACCTACACAAATCAGTTAACCTTTTAACATATACCTTCCACTTAATCTTACCTCTAAAAAATGCTCTGCTTGCTGTTCTCGATCCAATTTTCTTGACGTTGTCGTAATCAAACCTGTGAAAAAAAGAATGATTATTTGATTGTCAGTAACTGTTGAAAAATATGCTTCCATCGACCAGAAGAAATAAATTCATTTTTCAAACACTCAAATGGCAAAAAATCTATATGAAGCTGTATCAGACATAGATTTCCTGACATCTGTCAAGCATTTTCTTCCTCAGTGTAGCCATTATGACTTTTTAACAATGAATCTTTAAAGAAAAATGCTGTGAGAAAAGTAACAGAAAAAGTTAGCTGTGTATCTACAGTTAACACGCTACATTTATTACAGTGAGTAAAAAAAAAACCAACTAACTAAAGAGCAACTATTTGTCTTATGATTAAGTGCTTCAATGAATCATTTGCATTTGACTGAAATCTTTCCATAAAAAAACCTCATTAAAGATTTCGGAGTTCTCAAAAAATTAATGGGATAGGATGCTGATTACTTCCATGCCAAGAATACTTGACAAAGGAGGTTATTTCTGTAATAACTACTTGTATACATAATGATTTCCAAATGTAGTCATTCTAATGCATTAAAGGTTTTGTACTACAATTTCATCAATTTGTTCCATACTCAAATTGATTCTTTACAATAAAATACCCTTTTACATGAGGAAGATCAAGATTTTTTTTTTTCTTTTTTAAAGCAATGTACTTTCACAAATTATTAACCTTTTGTGAGATTTATACCAAGGAAAGAAAATGAAACACTTCTAAAGTTCCCTCAAGAAAAGCAATGTGTATCTCCTGTAAATGGAGCTTAGTTTTTTGTTTTTTTCTCACTAGAGATTTAAAGGGCAGAATTGAGTTTTCCCTCACACAAAACAGTTTTTTTGGATAGGAAAATGCATGATGTGCTTGTTTTGTGATAGATTTTGACAAGTGTAAATGGACTAAATTTTCCTAGAGATAAAGCTGGTTTTCGAGACAATGCCAGCAGACAAAGTCATTCTCGAGAATTCCTCATCTCTAAGATTACCAAAGAAGACAAGAAAATAAATACTCCCTTGATTACCTATTATATTTACATATTTAATCAGGTCAGCCAAGCATCTAAACACAAATCCATGATGACCTTAAATTTTTCAAAAAAAACCCATCAGCAACATCTTAAATCTACATAACACTTCTCATCCCAGAAGGCTTCTACAGCTCCTCATATACTGTCACCTTCTTGGAGGAATCACTTTATCTATTTTGGTGACAGGGGGAGAAATAGTACTTGAAGTAACGGGATGAAATGAACAAAGGAAAGTCCACTCTGCTTCCAATATTTCAGACTCATTACAAGATCTATTAGATCACAGAAGTGGCACACAAGGGGAGGTCACGGAAGCCAGAATAGATCATTACAACTACATGAAGAACCACATTCTGGCAACAGGCTGAAAAGCTAAAACAACTGGTATTGCCTGCATTGAGCAACTGTAAGTATTCAAACAGTTACACCATATGGGAGACATCTACTCACTGCATGAGTTTAAACAGACATGACAGCACAATGACAAATTGGTGTCATTCACACAAGGTCCCCCCTCACGTCTAGAGAGAACGCAAAGATGCACAGAAGAAGTTCCTAATTATGAAAGAAGATCAGCCTCAACAAATTGATAAAGTAAAAATTTCAAATTTGAAATATCCCTGTTCATCACATGCATGGTCACTATGGATGCTTACCAAGCACAATCTAACCATGATAAGGTGTATGATCATTTTTATATCACCATTCACTTTCTTCCTTCCTAATGTACCACTAGGAATTCCCTCTACTTTCTTCTTAAACAAGAAATATCTAGCAGTAAATTATAGAAGGTCTCTGTCCTCATCATCTTTTTTTTCAGGCAGACAAATTCATATTGTTTTTGAAGACAAAACCCAAACATCTGAAACCAAGTATCACTATCAGAATGAACAGTACTTGTCTTTCAATGATAAAACTAAAATTACTACCACTACTGCTACTGCTACTGCTACTACTACTACTCTGTCTCCTCACAATACTACTGTTATCACTAAAGTTTTTTTTTGTTTTTTTTTTCCCTTTTTCGGTGTAGAGTCTTTTTGATTGCAATAATGGTCAGAGTGTCTTCAGACTTGATTTTCCTTCTGAAAGAGGTATATGAACATATGGCAAGCCTCTACAACAGCATTCCCTATATTTTAACTGTAGTAGATCTTAACAGATTTTGCGCCCAGACTTAACAGCCAGTCTTAAAGGGCAGGTAATCAGACCACCACCCTCAGTTCTGCAGACCTGATCTTGAAGTATGGTGCTAGCACAACTAGTTGTTCTTGCTTTAAATACAGCAGTACATACAACTGTCAGTTCTGCAGTTTCAGGAGATAGTTACAATATTCTCCAGAAAATCGATCATTTGTGCATGCAGTCGTGGGGCGTTTAGTTTCCATTTCTGTTCCCTGAGCAATGCTCCTGTCCGACACTCATGGTGGCCCTATTGCAGTCTCCTGGCTGCTCACTTCCACATACATTCCTCAAGTCATGGATAGATCACACTACACAACACTACTATTTAAAATATGCCTATACATAAAATCAGATGTCAAATGCTTGATGTTAATATTTATTTAATTATGGTCACATATTAGTATAGATGTTACTCTGGTCCTTTCAGATTCTAAAACTGTATTTGAAGCAATTCTATTTAAGACTAGTCATCAAAACTGAAAAGAAGAAATATACTCCAGTTACATCTAACACTACCCACAGCTTTACCAGTCCCATTTCAAAGAAATTAATTTCATGGGTTTTACAAAAACCTTGCCGTGTCCCTCCCTCCTGTATTCATTACTCCATGCCATAGATACACAAGAATAGTAATATTTAGCGGGATGTAGAACTTTATTTTTGAGGTGCAGGGGCAACTGAGAGAAACTTGGCTTTGCACAAGAGAATATATCCCAGTTTTAGTTCTTCTTTAACTGTATTAAATCGTCATACTTTGTTATGGTGTAAAGGTATTATCTAAAGAAAATAACTCACAGAAGAAAATAAACCCAAAGAAATTATGTTATGCTGCTCTGTTGGTTATGATATAAAATCACAAGGGACAATGACAAAAAACGACCCTTTCTTTTCTCCCATCTTCAATATGTGCTGTAGCTCTCCTAGACACAGCCATCTGGACAACTGTCCAAAGCCAGCTGGGAAATACAGCACACATTTATCACAAAATAGTCAAAAACACTAACAAGCTTCAAAAGTCACAGCACACCTCTCAAATGGTTTCTCTCAAATTTCCAGGGAAACATCATGGTCCTACTAAGGGCAGGAGATATTTACAACTTTGCTGATTCTTTAAGAACTGTCATGAAAGTGAAGAGGAAAACTGGATTCGACAGAAAAGTTATTTACAATAAACCCATCAGCTCACAAGAAAGGTTATGTGATTCTGTTCCCACCGTTTCCTATCTTTTTTTCACTTTCTGAGTTAAAAATCTTTCTGTGCATCCTGGCACATCTGTTTCTCAGGCCATATAAATGAACTGTTGTGTGAAACAACAAAACATTGCTTGACTCAATATTTCAGCTTGGAGAGAACTATATGTTTTTATACAACTTGCTTTTCTACAGCACCTGTTACTTTTGCTACTGGAGTATTTTTCACACCCTAACAAATTAACAATTACTGTTCTCTTCCTTTTACAGGATTTGGAAATGATGGGAGGTGAATAAGCCCACCCCACACAACATGTCCCACTATACTGCAGGATATGGTGACAAGTCCCAACTGATGATGACTGGGCAACATCCTTAACACAACTCGCTGTATGCTGGATAGGATCATCACCTTCTCCTGCTTTATTCCCCTCTCAAAGGAAGCTCAGCATGTGGATGGAGAAGAAATAGCAAGAGTCCTTTACTCCATCACCTCATAATCTGTGTGGGAGAACCAGAGATTTGGGGTGGGCAACAAGGCAGGCCTGCCTTACAGCTTAGCAGCAGTAATAGTAATACAGAAGAGAGAACAGGACCAAGACAAAGAAATCCTGACACTTTAACCAATACATCAGCCTATATAATCTCCAGACAATGCATCATCTTGGAAACAAATCACCAGTTATTAGGGCTCAGACATGTCATCAAGACACCTGAGCAACACTTAGCACTGATGCTTGGGATATTGCTTTTAGCACATCACAGATGCAAACTGAAGAGAGGAAAAAAGTTCAGTGAATGAGATCAAAACTCACAAGTTAGTTCACATGAATGAAACACGCAGTTACTAAAGCGCAAATGAGGAAATGTATCATCTTAGCAAACAGTTATCAGATCGCAGGTCTGGTATCTTAGAATTAATACTAGGTGTGTGTATGGATATATGTGTGTCTCTGTATGTGTACAGATGGTTGAAGATGACATAAAATAGAGAATACTTATGAATTCAACAGTATAACTAATGCTTTATAATATTTTTTATATATTTTTTTAGAAAATTGCATCTTTATTAATAATAAAGCCAGCAAATCTGAAAGAGAGAGCAGCAGCTTGTTGGTTCTATTGCGTCAGCCAAGGTATGCTTTATTATTCTGAAGTGGTACAATGTTCTGTCTCAAACTGAGTCTTTTGTGATCTATTGTATTTTTTGAACAGTGCTTCTGCTTTGACGCTTAAGCAGGCTATGCTAAATGTTTGTATCTAAGGAACACCCAAAAGTAGACATCATGCTCTGATGAATTGCAGGTAAAATACTCAATCTAGCACAATTCCACTGCATAGCAGCTCTGTAAATTTATGCTAGCTAAGAATCTCTTTCAATTAATGTAATCTTTGCATTTTTTGTTTTAGTCAAGAATACATTAAAAAAACACAGAAAACTATTAACTTATTTAACGTAAACAAAGCAAGTCAAAAAGACTTATATTCAAATGCAATTTGAGGCCGACACGTTGCATTTCAAAAAGTTCAGTAACTATACTTCCATTTGCATATCCAAATTATTCCTTCCTCAGGAGGTTGTGATAGTGCCTTGTAATCATACCAGAGCTCTAAACTGTAATTTGAATTTTGACATTTTTGCCAATCTTTATCAAAGTTTGTTTTATACACTCCTGAAAATATAAATATATTTTATAGGATGGCCTAAAGCTAACAGAGACATTTATGGTTATATTTACTATTAACTTGACCAGAAATGTGGGATAATATGCAAGCAAGGTGAAGATCTTGAGAAATGCAGACAGAGTAAAAGCAAATAGTGACTTTTCGAATCTTAGCTGAATTCGATGCTGATCAAAATGAAGGTGAGAACTGAATATTGGGAAATAACAGCAAAACTGCACTAGCTCGAATTGTCATCTGAGGATCACATATTTATTGGACAATACTATTTTATAAATTCCATAAATTATCAGATAGTCAGCCAGAGTAGACTATGCACATAAGCCCTAATTTATATGCTGGAAAAGATAAGCATTTCTTTGTTTTTTTAACACTTACTGTTTTGGAAAACTCAAGGCATTTGTCACCTTTGTTCTTGACGTCAGAAAGGGTGATGGCACCTGGGCAAATGAGAACCTGCTTGCTGACTCTGCTTTCAATGCTTTAATTAGAGCAGCCAATTGCCAATTAGGTATTTCCAAATGAATAATCCATGTTCTACCTTCTTGTTCTCTTAGCTCTCGTTTCATAAAAGGGTCCTCATAAATATAAAACCTCTGCATGTCTGTGCATGCTTAAGTTGATAGACCATGCTATACAAATATATACATATATACTCATATGTATATGTATGTGTGTGACATTTTGTGTATACCCACTGAGGCAAATGTTAAAAATTATCCTAAAATATATGTATTTACAGAGCTATATTTAGCTCCAAGGTTTGCTGATGTTCATTTTTTTCAATATATATGCATTATTTGAAATATCCGTGTTAGAAAGAAATTAATTAATGGACTTGGAGAGTCACAGAAGAAAAATTCAAAAAGGGCTGTTAAATGCAAAGTCTATGGCAGCGGAAGTCTCTAAGCCCTGGATAGCTTGAATGGTAGTGCACAGAGGAAAACATGTCTGTTTGTTGGTTTCCTTCTTCTGATATTTGTTCTCCACACACTGAGATCAGTCCACGGCTGTAGGTGTGACAGTGAACTAAACTGATCTTTGGCTTCGAAGAAATTGACATATTTTTTCAATGCTATGGCACTTTTAGAGACCAAAAAACAGTTTGCCATAGGCTATTTTCTAACACAGATTTAATTTCCCTAATAGAGCTGTGAAGCCAGGGAGAGTTCAATAGCCTTCTCCTTACGAAATGAAATTATTTTCATTCAACCTGTGGATAGATAACCTTACCTGTGCTTTTCCTGAAGTACTGCTTAAAAGATAACAGAATATGGTATGGAGAGACAGCGTAACACTTCAGGTGCTGTAATTTTTATGGTACAGAGATTAAATTTAAAAAAAATTAAATTTAAAATAACTGTTATTAACTACTCATTTCCAAACTTTGTTGAGATTAAACATGAAAAGATTGTATGACAGGTAGCAAGCAGGCTAAAGTAAAAGGTGGCCAATATATCCTTCTATTTAAGTGAAGGTAGAGTGTCTCCATAGAGTTAGGAAGTTGAGTAGGAAAGCAATGTCTTCCCTCGCAAAAGACTAGCAGGATACAATGATACAATTTACTGCATTTTATGATGCAGTGATGCATCATACTACTTTTTTTTTTTTTCCCTCCAGCTATGTATATTCATAAAAAACTTTTCATGAAAAAAAATACAAGTGCAGGGTGGGTTAAAAGTATGACTAGGGACTTGAGGTTATTACACGGGTTTTGATTTAAACCCCAGAATATGCCACTGGGCTGCAAGTCACGGCAATATAGGCTTTACACCCTCTCTATTCGCAGTGTCGGGGTCTTCAACCAGGACACAGAGGCAGCACAGGACCATGTATGTCAGGGCTTCTACATCACACTCACACTGATGGTCTGGATGAATTAGCTGGGGTCTCATTTCAAAGCTTTCTAGTCCCTGGTCGCTGGAGAAAACCAGGGACTAAGATATCAATTTTCATCTTCAAAGAAATCAATTTTGAAGTGGAAACAAGAATATAAAGTAAGAGAGTTTTCTCTGCTGAGTTCCTGTGCCCCGCAAAGTGGTCTGAACATCCTGCAACACTGATGCTCCCTCATCACAGTCCAAAGTGGTTGTGGTTCCCAGTTTGCCTTTCTCAAATAGAAGGAACAAGGATACAGAAAGAAAACCACATGAAGATATCAAAGGAAATGTTCTGTAGAGTTACCCTCAAAAGCTCTGTTTGGGGAGAAAAGTGCCTTGGGATTTTTTGCTGAAAATACAGGCCTTTTAACCCAACAAGTTAAACAGACAAAAGGAGTAAGTAAAACAAACACTGTTTTTCCAAAAATGCTCCATAAATGCAGCAACTGGTTGTACTCACTGCTTGTTCAACAGAGTCCCTAGGCTGAATTTGCAGAAATTCATATGGGAATGTATGAGTTTACTGATGAGTTTACTAAAAACCTCAAATATTTATTAGCAGTACACACAAAGGTATGAACATAGCCTTTCCAAACATATACTGAACATAGAAAAGAGTACACATCTTCTACGAAATACAGCCATCAGCTGTCAACTGCCCTGCTACTCCTTGAAAGGAAATTCAGGACTTCAGACAGGAAAAAAAAAAAAAAAGGCAGTCAAAATAAATAGCATTAGGATTTCTACCATTTATTCAGGAATGTAAAACTATTGTGGATTCCTAACCACAGAAATGTTGAAATGAATAGCAATAACCAGGGTAATTTTATTACCCATAGGCAGTGAGAGCCATTGTAAACACTCTAACAGCACATTCATCTCCTGTAATAAATTAGGAATCGACAAAATGAAATAGGATCCCAAAGATAAATTATAGAAAATTATGTACATTTTACTTGGAGATGTAAACAAACATATCACTTTATATAATTACACATGTAAACCTCTAATTTAGAAAGACTGTATTCTGCTCTAAATGAATGATATTGCATTGGAAAAGAAAGAGAACCCACCAGGCAAGCCTGTGCAATTATGTGGCGGGCTGCCGTCTCATTGTTTTTCCTGAGGTGACAATGAGAGTGAAATGACCTCTTTCAAATAAGGTAGGCATAAAAAATGATTGCTTTTAAAAACAGTTACGTTTTCTAATGTGTGGTTATGTCTGGGGAAAAAAAAAAAAAAAAAGTGAGATGCTGAAACAAAACTTTATTATTCGTCTTTGGTTGTCCCTTCTGTCTCTCGTTAGAGTTCCCTCAGCTTATTGCTGAAAATATCAAAACTGCACAAAATGCACAGCAAACATTTACTTCAATGAAGAATTTGGATTATGCTTTCCTTTAACGGCAGATTCTGGCTTTTTTTTACTCCTAGAATCTGTTTAAAATGACAATATGGTGTGCCAGTCTGTTCAGCCTGGTGGAACAGGGGACTCACAGGGACTCCCTTTCATCCCTTCAAAATTCAGCCAGTACAGTCCCCAGCAACTGCAAGCTAAGCCATCGCTCTCCTAAATATCCCTTTCCATTTCAAAAGTGGCCAGGTTTTCTGTTCCCCATATTCCTCCTGGAAGGCTGTTTGAGAATATGACCGCATGGTTGAAAGCCCCAGTTTCCAGACAGACTGAGTTTATGAGCAATTTGCACCTTCATTTTTGTCAGTTAAACAAGCCAATCTCCTTTGGCTTCCCCTCACCTAATGAGTTTGCCATTGCCCTACTTGCATTGCAGTTCCAGATCTCACCCCTCCTAAGCCTGATGGGTGGAGGTTGAACATTCCACTCCAGATGCCACCTATACAGCCTGGCTAAAGCAGCCTAACTACTGCCTTCAGTGGACTCACGTCCAGCAGAGCCGTAATCTTGTTACTAGCCTTCAAATGCACTGTTTTGTTTACTCCACTAACAAATTTCTACTCTTCAAACTCCCAGGTATCCTTTTTTTTTTTTTTTTTTTTCCCCAACCTGTCCTGTTTGGATGACACCTGCTAACTCTGGATCAGAGAAAACTCACACTTCTGAAGCCAGTATCATTGAAGAAATCATCAAACAAGACCATTTGTCTAGCCAATACTTGAAATAATCTGCTAATATATGCCCTTCAGCATGCAAATTCCTCTTTCAAGACGCATCATTTTTATTTCCTCTTCAGCCAGACCCATATGCACATACCAATTCGACTATTAATCTCCAGTTCTCGTACCTCATAAATTCTCCAGTGTAACCATATCATATGCATTACTGGAGTCCATGTAGATGACCACAGAGTATTTCTTAGAACATCATTTATCTTATCAATGACATCAAGATAGGTGGATATGATTTACTTCTGGAAAATCCATGAGCACTTTTATCCCATTTTCTATTTATTTCCATGTTTAATTATACTGTCCTTCAAAATACGTTTGAAAGCCTTGCAGATGACAGAGGTCAGACAAATAGTTCTGTGACTGCAAGGCTTATTTCTTCACCCTGTCTTCCTGCTTTTTACCACTGACATTTTATTAGTTATCTCCCAATTGTTTGGTTCAAATCCCAGATTTGATAATATCCCTCAATAGTTAACTTGCTACAGAAGTTCAATTCAAGATGCCAGTTCTTTCACATTTCTGGACTGGACATTATTATAGTTATTCTTATTTGCTAAAAGAGTGATGGTAGTGAGTTGGACTTGGCTAGGAAGAAGCCAAATCCCAAACAGTTGTCAAGAGAGGTCTTTTTCAACCATGACAATCCTGTGATTCTGTGAGATGAAGTCTACAGACTTGCTTGTATCACACCACAGTCACCACCTGACTGTGGTTGCTTTGTACCATAAACAGCTTCAGGCATCTCAGCGAAGTGCATGAACTCAGGTGGGATGAAGCTACTGCTCAAACTGCAGTCTCAAAAAGTCTACCATCAAAAGCAATCCCTCAGGGATAGGGTGGTAAAGCCACCATTGAATATAGTCCGCAATCCACAGCTGCAATTTTTAAATGAAAAGACTGATAATACTCTAAGTGCCCAAACTGTGCTGGCTCCTCTAGCACGACTGATGGGCAATTTCTCCACAATGTCACTGTAGCCTCAGTCATCTCTTAGGACTGTGATGCTCTGAAACAACTGAGCACATGCCCTTGAGAGACTGTCACGCATGTGCTTAGCTCTCCTAAAACACTTCACATGAAAGTTCACAGTTTGTGGGATAAGAAGGTTTTCAAGTTCAAATCCTTTATTGAGGCTCAAATGAATACATAAGAATAGAAAGAGCATTCATGTCTTCTGTTTTCTTCCCTTAAAAATTGCAGTGCTGCCTAAAAACTTAATTGCTAATATGATGCCTCAGCACAGATTTTAATATCCCACTGCATCACTTACATTTTCAGGGAGAAATTACAGAATTCTATTTGGGTTATAATTAGCATATAATTATTACTGGCAGGAATAGCTATAAATATATATAACTGGTGGCTAGCTTAGTAACCAGCACACATAATCATTATACAATTTTCTTTAATTTTTTTTTGCACAAAGGCCTCTTAAGTCTGAAAAAGCGACGACTGAGCCTAACTAGACTCTGGCTATAATTTATGCTAATTAATTTCACTGCTTCCAAGAAAGAAGACTTATATAACATCCACAGCAGGGGTAGGTGGTGCCACTTTCAGTGGAAAGGGGTTATGCAAATACTCCGCACCTTGGGCCCAAGTATGTCATGAATTATTGTTCAATCTCTTTCTCTGGCATGTGATGAAGCAATAACAAAGGAAGGGAAAAAAATAACTAATAAAAAGTCTCCAATGCACACTTTTGGACCTATGTGATCTATGACACATGTATAGGTCACAACATGATGACGTCCTGGTATTTTCCTTTCTCAGTTGTGGAGGAGGTGTGGAGGGTGCTCAGAGCACAGCTGTCAGTTTTTCCTCCTAATCTGGACACACTCACTACATTTTAAAGAGAAGTGATTTTGCATTTTTCTGCACACCTTCTCAACTGAGTGCTGTTCTTGACGACAGAAAAATAACCCCAGCTTTTTTCCCAACCATGCTCAAAAGAAAGGCGTTGATCCCTCATTACCAGCAATTGTCTCCAACTCAGCAAAGCCACAGTGCTGGGAGAGTAGCACGTTGTACTTACTGCAGATTCCCCAGGTCATGTCAACCTCATCTTCACCTCTAATAAAAAAATGATTCATCAGTGAGGTGACCTTTCTGATCCAGAGGCAGAATGCAGAGCTGTGGAAAGAAGCCTCATAGAAAAGATATATGGCCTTTCATGATATGCAACTCACAGACAGACCTCAGTGCTGTTAAGATCGGCTGCCCTTCCCAAGGTGGTCTCCTGCCTATGAAACCACACCAAGACACCTCTGCTTGGTTTCCAGTTCCCCCTCTGTCTTGGTCTTTAACCTTACATGAGACATTTTATGCCTCCTTGCTTCAGCTTCCCCTGCCAAAAAAAAATGCAATAATTGGTATCTTTATTTGTATAGTGCCTTGTGATCTATAAAGGAAAAAAAGACTCGTGTAAGAATAAGATATTATTACTAACTAGCAACCTCATAAAGCTCAGCCACAACAGCACCAAGCATTTTCCAAAATGTATTCTTAAATAAGTAAAGAAAATAATTTCTTTAAAGACTGAAATGAATTCCTTTGCTTTCCAGGATTTTCTGTTTTTATTTTTGTGCACTTCTCTGTGCAGGGATTTATTTAAATTGTTATCAAAGAGTAAAATATAGTATTAGCTCTGACCCCCCCCACTTCAGTGGCTCAGCACATAACAAAGAGCAAAAATGCACAGTAAAACTAGAACACAAGCAGTAGCTGCTTTTCTCTGCAAAGCCAATCCAGCCAATCCTTAGCCTCACCAAACAGCTGTCAGAGTGGAGATGCAGGGGTGGGTTCTTGGTACCAGTAAATCTTCAGCTGGCGAAGAGGAGCAGAATCAGTTATTTGCAATGAGCTCTCTCTTACTTTGACACCAAGTGAGAGGTTGGATCCTCAGGCTGAGCTCCTTCTACGTGCTCAGGTAGATGAAGGGAAGGCAGGCAAGCAGACCCCATGTTTGATTGCTCAGTCGGGAGTCTCAGGAGCATCCCAAGCACTTTCCCTGATGGCTGATTTTAAACAACGACACTGACTTATTTATAACTTCCAGAGTGACTGTGGAAGAACCCAAAGGTACTGGGATGAGAGCACAGAGGGGACAGATGAATGAGACGTGCACTGGGGGAGGATGTGAATGTGCATCAATCCAAGCAGAGAAGACCGAAATCAGGGCATGTTAAGCAAGTCTTTGCCACCAATGGGGCTAATGACAGAGGAGAAAAGGCCAGCTATCACCTAATGAATGAGGATGGAGTGTTGCTACTGTGAGCACTGATTTTGGAACAGAAGATGCATTCAGAAGCTGTGATAAGCTGCTGCTGGAAGTACTGTAGCTGTAGGGACAGCCATCACTCGCTTTTTCCTTTTTCCTGCCTGAGGCACAGCCCTGCTGTTTGCTTCATCACTGCTTATACACTTCTTCTCCTTGACACTTTCTACCTTCTGTGCAGGTTTTTACGTAAATCGTTATCAACGAGTAAAATAATTAGCTCTGATGCCCCCCACCCCCCCCTCCTTCAGTAGCTCAGCACACAAGAAATAGCAAAAGTGCACAGTAAAACTAGAACACGAGCAGCAGCTGCTATTCTCTGCAAAGCACAGAATATTCCACTCTTGGTTAGTGTGCAAGTCCTCATAATCCACTTCTTTGCCCTCTGAAGGCCCCAGATAATTATGGTCTCCTACATGAAAGAGGGATGTATGTGACTTGATGCAGGCTTCACTTGCCCTTCTTTCCTGGTTGCACAAACGGGGCTCTGAGGTCCTCCCATAACTGCAAGGCAGAACTGTACGCTCAAGGAGCAACTGAAGCTACTCTATCCCCTCCTTAGTCCTTTCAATTGAGTAAACGGAGTGTCCATAGTTACATCTCTCTTATACAGAGGTATCTGTATCAGAAATATTAAGATGGATATGAATGAAATAGGAATGGAGATGCATGTGCATGAAAGCACTGAAAGAAACACCAGTCGGGTTTTAAAGGAACAGTTTATACTGATAAACTAAAGAGATGACTGACAACAGTCAAACAGGCAAACTCCGGTATATGTGCTGTTTGCAACTAGGCAGAGGTTTCTGATAAGGTCCCTGTGGTCTGGTAATAGGAGGAGGGCAGTGAGGTTACAGCACGTCACATATACTATCCTAAGAGAACAATAGATGATAGCCGTAAAGATATCCAAGATGACATGAAGAAAGCAAGCAATGATTTACAGAGACAGAAGTAAACAAGATTATGATGCAAAGGTAACTGTTAATTCCTAAATGTTTTAAAAGGCCTTTCAAAAACTCAGCTCCTTGTTAGTCAAGAAGCATCCAAAAGACACAGTGAGGACTTCGGTTTCCCATACCAGTACTTGGATACATATGTCTTGGTGTGTAGAATATGAGAGTGCAAGTAGGTAAAATCAACTTACAGAATAAGTTAAATAAAATAAAATGCCTTTCTCGCTTCACAAAGTCTCACACTGGGTTTTGTTACACTTAACCGTGACACTCTTATTTCAGACAGTTTTAATCTAGATGACTTCTTAATAAAATGGATGCCACGTTTAACTATCTTGCTGACCACAAGCAGAGGAGAACCATGAGGATAATACACACACCCATTGTGAAACCTATTCTGTGCAAACCTATCATGACTCAAAAGCTGGTTGTTATTGCACTACTGGATACAAAGGCTCTGAAGCAGAGTGGGATGCTTGGTGTGCTCATTTGCATCTCATTACCCAGCATGCTCTTCCTCCTCAGAGCTATTTTTATAGCAGCATTGTTGTCCGAGCCCTGGGAACAAGTGGAAAGATTTGGTGACTTTGGATGCATGCAGTTCTTTTCTACTTGCTTTGGTCCCCCTTTATAATGAATGGCTTTGAAAAGTGGTGAAAATGAATCAATTTTCCATTTTTAAGGCTGCATAGGTGTTTTTTTTTTTTTTTTCAGTAATTTAAGCTATCAGGAGCAAATCTTGAATAACAAATAAGATTACAGAAATGGGAGCCTAATGTTCCTCTCTACAATGTGCCCAAGCATGAAGGTTTTGCTCGGAGAGTAAGAAATGAGATTTAACTTCCTTCTGATTTAAGTTTCATTTATAAAAAGAACCTATTCCAGCAAAATGTGATTGCAAGCTCATTATTCAGTGAAGGGCAAATATCTTCAATCGCAACCCGGTAACATCAGCAGCTTTCTCTGTGTGTTACAAGCCTCAACTAAGAGAACTGAACATACCGGCTTCTGTCATTGTCTACATCTAAGACTGTGATGATTTCACCCTGTCCAATTCATTTCAAAAGCTGCAGCTTCCAATTAAAAGTATAAGTTGTCAGCCAGAATAAGTGTCTATCATTTGAGCCAGAGCAGTTTTAGTTTCTGGCAGTTTTACTGCATCAAAGGGTTGATTTACAGATCAGTTACAATTTTTTTATTCAGTACTAAAGGGAACAAAACTGCCTCAGATAGAGGACTCAAAACAACATTAAGTTACTTAAGTTTTTCATAGTTTTCAATATGTTTTGTCAAGTTAGAAATATAACTTCATGTCTCAGTGACTTTATAATTTTTGACAGGCACTTAAAAATAATTTTTAAAAAATCCAGGAAAATCTAAGAACTTCAACATCATGTTGTTTAACAATATTTAACATTGTACAAAGATTACACCGTACTTCATTAATGTCAATGAATTCAGCACCAAAAGCCTGTGTGAGGTATGAGGTTAACCCCTCCATGAGTTAAAGAGATTTCTCCCATTGTACAGATAGGGAATCTTAGCTATAAAAGTAAAACTACATTTGAAGACTGGTGCAAACCATAGCAGAAGCACATTTAAAAATCTTATCTTCAGTCTCAGGTCTGTGTTTAAGAACATGAGCAATTTTGAGACTCCTTCTTGGGATAAAAAATGAGTAAATATAGGTAAAAATAATGTACAAATATATGACAGAAAGTCTCTGGGCAAGGAAAAGACATGAGGTTTTGGGTTTTTAAGGCTAAGACTCAGTACCTCCTGATAACATGCAGAATGGTTGCTCCTTGGGCTTCATGTGGCAGGAGGCTGAGTGGCATTTCAGAGCGGGACCCTCTGACAACGCTTTTAAGTGTTTGTGCTGTATAAACCTTGATGAATCAATTAGGCATTCTCACTCACCCAAATCATTCATTTTACTTGCTGTATTCTTTTTGCAGCAACAGCACAGCCCTAGGTCTAGAGAGCGGTCCTGTAGGATGCAAAAGTATCACGTTATACCTGGTACAGGCACCTACGATGTGCTTGGTGAAACTAAAATATTTGAGACATAAAAGGTAAATGGATTAGGTATTTAAAACATTTTAAGATGGAGGAAATCACTGCCAGCTTCAGCGCAATCTACCCCAAGCACATTGCACTGAGCTCAGAGCCAGTGTGTTGGGGTGTCACAGAGACATGCAGGAACTGGGAGCAGAGACTGGAGACTGGTTGACAGTGGGGATGGGGCTGTCGGTGCCAGGATAGGCACAGATACAATTACATGAACAATAAAACACAATTTTCAAAAAGGCCAGGATATCTGGTAACAGTGACACAGAGCCGAATGCACTGCTGCAACACCTTGACAATCCTGGTAGCTACTGCTCAGTGGTGATGTTGGTACAAAACCAGGGATGCATTGAGAGCTACAGCAGTCATTTCTCTTCCAGAGACAATGTTTGTATGTATAGGTAGAAATGAACTGAGGTAGCAACAGTGCCATGACCAACAGTTCATTAAAGTTCACCAAGATCCTATATTCAAAAATAACTTTGCTTTGTCAGTCTAAATAAGACACAGAAATAAGATTCCATGCATTTTTAGTACATGGATTTTTCCAAGAGTCTGTAAGTATTCCCCCAGCCACACCACTGAAACGCCTCTCAACACCAAACATTAGCATAGGTGCCACGAGCCAGAACAGGACCCTGGTTAACCAGATTCATTATACTCATCTGCATCCTACATGGCTGACAAACATCCTTGTGCAGCCAAAGGAGAGAAGCAGGCACTTCTTAAGCATGATTTATATGGTTTATTTTATATATTCAAGATAAGAGGAGATAAAACACAGTTTAGGGGTGTCTATCACTCTCCATTTACTATAAAAGCGGTTTATAAAACTAGCATGGGTGCAGATGACTACAGTTTCATAAGGGGAGTCCCACCATCTGTGTCCTAAGATACAAAACCCAGCAGGTAGACGACAGAGGTAGAATGGGACAGGGTCCTCCTGGATTTGGGTCTGTCAGCATAGCCTTACGCTGTAAGTAAGTGCAGCCCCAGAAAGCTGTGATGCAGCTCTGAATCTCTTATTTTAGGCTACATCACTGTCTTTCCCATCATTGATATTTCTCTGGCATCCTCTGCCTGTTGGCTCCTTTTTGTGCCTATGTGCAAGCAGAGACCTTTCCTGTCCCATGGTTCAAAGCATTCCCTCATCTTCTGGCCATTGCAGTTCAAGGAAAAAGACAGCACCTCTGACTCCTATTTCTGCCACTGAGATAAATTCAACTTTCTGTTCAATGTTTATTTCTAGGTCGAGACAAGGATGATAGATTAAAACCAAAAAATAGCTGAGCATTCAATCTGGAAGCTGCTGCAGCGCTGCACTTGCAGCCAGCCAGGCCCCAGACAGCCCCTCCCACCTACTTCTATGCCAGTTACTGATTTTTGTACCAAAACATTTACACTGGCACAACCCTCAGTGAGTGCAATTATATGGGTATAAAGGTGCTTTATACTAGCATAGATTATGAGATAAACAAGCTAATTTATACTGCTGTAACTGCATTCACTTCAGGGTATTTGCACTGCTTTAATGATACCAGTGTAGTTAAAGCAATACAACTTGTGTCTACAGACAAGACCTCAGCCTAATAGGAATTAACACAGACATTTCCAGCCACCCTAAGTAGCTGAGGCTTATGTTAGAAATAGCAACTGAACTGAACTGAATCATTTTCAACAGCATCAAAAACTTTTATAAAACAGCTCTACCTTCAATTGCTTTTGCCACATTTGAGGGAAGGATGTTTATTGTGCCCCCTTTTAGCAGGAGGCCCCAAGAGCTAGAAGTTGCTTGTGGTCACTTTTCTCTTGTGTCTGGACAGCAAAACAAAACAAAACAAATAATCAATTCAGCCACTGACATTTTGCTGTGAAAGAGCTAAGGCAGCACAAAAAAAGCTGATAAAAGTGGCAGTTAACCCTGTGCTACCCTTATTGTTCTTTATTCACCAGCTCCGAGCGCTCAAGCAGCCTGTGGAGCACAGGAGAAGGGGCTTTGCCATCTGTTGCTGGGGTTGACATCACCCCCATTTGCTCATGCATCGCTTCTCGGGGCTGTGTTTGCATCATTAATCAGGCGAGTTTCCGTGCTGGCCCATTCAGCAGAGCCTCGGCTGTCAGCTCTCAAGCACCTCACTGCAAAAGGGACCTGCCAAAGTGCTTGGCCTCACTAGGAGAGAGTTTTGGATATAAGTCGAGATTACTTTAAATGGAGTATTTGGCAACTCATCCCAGGAGAAATTGTGCCCTGCACGGTATGTAACTTGACAAAGGGAGAAAAAACAACCCTAGAAAACCACTCTCCTCTCCTATGAGCACCCTCCATGGGTTAAACTTAACTCCAAACCATAGAAAACCAGATTGCACTTTCTGCTGGGAATAGATTTGCCAAGAGGCTGCTGAACCCATCAATGTGATAATGGATACACATTTTGTTCTGTTTCATTCTCCTGGTCTCTTTATCTCTTTTCCCTGAACAATACTAGAACAATCTCATGAGAAACTGCAGGAAATTCCTAGTCCAAAAAAAAAAAAAAAAAAAAAAAGAGGCTTAATAAAAAAAATGGGCTGTCAATGCAGACAGGCAGGAATGCTGCTGTTGGACAGACAGGGAACTGAGGCACAGAAGGGCTTAGTGACTTGCTTAAGGTCAAACATAGATACGCAAAAGCAAGGAACAGACTGAAGTGCTGCCTACAGATACTGCAACAACACGGACAACAACTAGACCCATAGACTCTTCATTTCCAACCATCTTCTATTTTCCCAAATGTCTGAGTGGGTCATGCAACAATAAGATAAACAAAGGGCATGTCAAGTTTAAAATGTATACAACATAAACACAGAAAATGCATTGAACAGGTTTCCACAACTATGAAAAATTTCCATTCTGGGTTGTTGTCATTTTTTCCTTAGAGATGAAGAGAGGAACACAAATACAAGTTTTTTTTTACAGGAAACAGTTCTGTAATTGAAAAAAAGTGTAATTCTTTAAATGTGAAATATCAGATGAGACTCCTCTTGAGACTAAGACATCTAAATTTAGGTGTCTACATGTGACATAGGGGGCTCATCAGTACATGTTCAACTGGGTTGCCCACACATAAGCATCTAGGGCTCTGAATACTTCTCCTGGCCCCCAGTCATTGCACTCGAGAGACGTGGCTCTCCTGCAGGACCTGTGAACATCTTAGGTATCCCAGGGCTTCTCATTTAGCACTCCATGCCCATGTCTGGAGTGCTTTCTTCCAGTTTTAAGGAGAAAATGAAAATCTTACTTTGCCTGAATGTTCCTGCAACATGATGATGGGGACAAATCATTGAAGAACAACTTAGTTTCCTACTTTTAATAACCTTAATTTCATTTTCATCTTATGTATGGTTTGTTTTCCAGACCCTACCTGACATCAACTGTCACCTTCCTACACGGCTCATCATCAGTGACAGTCTCCCCTCAAAGTGTTTTGGACAAAACTAGGAATCAAATGAAGTGCTTTTCTCACTGAATATCAGCTTTCCATCAGTTGTCATTCCACGTCTTCATTACAGTGTTTTTCATTTCCATATTTTTTCTCTAAAATTAGGAGTTTGTATCTGAGAATCCCACTGTGCTGTCTAATAGTCTGTATTCAGGCCTTCATTGCAGCCCAAGTTCCCACAGTGCTTTTATCCCAGAACCCTAATGGGAAAAAAACCTAGTACTCAGAGGAAGCTATCTGAGTAGATTTCCCAGACCAGAGTACTGGGACCTGTAGAAAAGAAATTAGGAATGCTATTTTCAAAAGAAAAAAAAAGAAAGGTATTTTAAATTTTGATTTTTCATCCCAAAAAATTAAAACTTGTATATGATATTTTTAAATGGAAAAATAAAAAGGTTCTCTTGTGCTTTATACAGTGATACTTAACTTTGTGGCATATGACCAACTGACAATCCTTCTGCAAAAAGGGTTTCTGGGCTGATATGTATTTGTTTTCTGTAGTACTGTCATCCCCTGACTGCGCAATATGTCCAATCTGGAAGGACTAAAGAGCTGCATTAGACCCCCACTAGCTCTTGAATGAGCGGGTGCTCAGGGCTGCAAGTAGATATATCTATTTTCCTGCCCTTCTCAATACATCGCCACCGATGACACCAGATCCTGAGTGGGAACTGTTCTTTTTTACCTGGCTCTGCTACCCTAAGGGAAGAGCCAAAGAGTTGGCTTCGGACAGGAGTCTGTGAAGTTGCATCAACATGCCCTTGCTTCTCACTGCCCTTTCCACAAGAATGATACCACCAGAATATACAGCTTTAAATGACTCTGTTTGATAGCTCTACAGTGAACCATGTTTTAACAGGGGGAAAATCCCCACAACGTTTCTGGTAACTTCACAAGAGCTACACCATGGCAGCACCATGCTGTCACAGAAACAGGTTTAATATTTCCATTGATATGATGCCAAACAACACAGAGGATCAAAGTAATCTTGTCCAGTTTTGGCTAAAGTAAATCTAGGTGTCCTGTCTAAGCCTGTAATTGAGGTTTCTGCTGTAAGAGGCACAGGAGAGGCTGCTCAACAGTCTGGACCATCACTCCTTCTTCATTGCCTACAGACGACCCTGCACGTCTGGCTTAGCACAGATGCCTAACTCTGAATGGTGACATTAAATAAGATTAACTTCATCCTTCATGACAGTGGCACCACCACAAAACCTGTCCTCACTAGTCCTTGCTCTTCTCCCCTCTCTCCCCTTGCCCATTCAGATATATTTGTTAAATATGTAGACAGCAGTGCGCTGGTACTCACAAGTTTCTTCTGGCAAATTAGTCCTGAGGTTTAGCTGTTTATACAGGAAGACTTAATGAGCGCAGTTACTTATATGAAAACACAAGCATCTGTGGTTGTGATTATGGCTAAACTCTGCTTACAACCTCAGCTGTCAATAGTTTATTATCTTTTAAAAATTATAATAAAATTAAATCACATCCCCTAATTATTAAGTGACTACTTTGAGCCGTCTGAAAAAGGTGACCTGCACCTTTCAGGCTGGAGCGTGCTCGCTGTGTGACCTTCTCATCACCCTAAGCATAACGAAGCAGAAATAATTGGGAAATTCCCTCCGATGTCACCTCTCAGATTGTGCTTGCCACTTCTCAAGGCTGTCATCGCACTGCCGCCTGCTCACAGTAATCGCTGCTGGCACAGGACGCGCTCGTACCACGCTGCATTATTAGCAAGCTGTCAGACACCAGCAACGCAGAGCCCCAGTGCCAACGCAGAGAGGGTTATAGGGGTAATAATGTTGTTTATTAGGTAAAAATAACCAAACTTTTAGAGTAAAAAATATAGCAACAAAACAACACAAAGCTCTAGTCTTTGGTTGAATGCTATTTCATTACTTTTCCCATGCCGAGCTCAGGAATCGGTTTATGAGGTGGATACAAGATGATGTTGAAGAGCAGTAATTTATTTGCAGAGTTCTTTCTGCATGCCCACAAGGGTTGCCAGGGGTGAGTATTTGCTATGTTTTAATTGCTTTTTATAGGCTGGATGGTGCCTATAAGCCAAGCCCTGAGTAAGGACTTGAATACAACCTGCACCCCAAGGAGAGGAGCTCCAGGAGGCAGCGTGGCTCAGACACATACTCCTGAGTCCCACTTACCTCTATGTTTCCCACTTGCATCCTGGAGGCAATCACTCACCATAGACCCATGCCAGTAACACAGCCTGGCACAGCTCCCTCTTCCTCGGCCCCTTAGAGAGTCTGAAGGCAGGACGAGAAGCTGCCTATATGGTCCACATGCACTTGCTCCCAGCTTGGGGACAGAGAAGTAAGCAGTGATCCCCTGCAAGCCCAGCCCTGTATTTTGAGCAGCTGGCAAAGGACTGGGGGGATTCGCACTCTCCTGTAACAAATATCCATCACAAGTCAAAGTCCAGCTGTCAAAGAGTTCATTCCTTTATACCATCTTCCCCTACATAAGGAACAGTGTCTCTGTTCAGTTTTCAACCTAACACCTCATTCAAATCTCTCCTGGTGCCCATAAAAAAATCTGTGAAAGGTAGTAAATATTTCAAGAGGAACAATTCCAAGTTACTTCCTTCTTACCAACTTCTCAGCATATCCTCTCCTTCAATTTTCCCATTTCTGTTGTAAAATCAGGATACAGGAATACTATCAATTTGCAGCAGTGATGATTGTTCACGTATTACAAAGAGAACAGGACAATAAAAATATTTACGAGTAAGTTGAAATGCTTAACAGCTGACCTCCTCTATATACTGATGAAATCAACAGCCAAAATTTCCCTTCTTAAAACAAACGTAATTTAGGAGTTTGGTTCCTGTATCTCACTGCACAGTGCCTGCACCTGCACATGCATGTGGAGCATAGGGCATGTAGTATGGGACAGTGTCTTTCCAATGGATATGTGCTATATAAAATGGAAATAAAATATGACCATACATTTCCTATCCTTTCCAAACGACCGAATGTAAGATTAATTTACAGATATGAATTAGGAAACTGGACAAGATCTGTGTCACTTCCACCACAACTGGTTGGCACATTAATTTCTTGCTTATACAAATGGTCAATACTAGGTTTGAAAGCAGCATTTTATCCATCACCATTTTAAAAACTGACACACGTAGGAGGACAGTTTCACACATGAGCATCCTGATAGTGAAGATCTATTTTACAGAAATGAGCAAAGGTTGGGTAGATGCTGGACCCATGAGAGACAAATGATAATTCCTCTCCCCAAAACATCTTTGAGAAAGAAGACAGCGAATAGTATACTGGAATTAGGTGAGCCAAACTTTTAAGTTTTGGCATTGTCATATCAGCTCACTAACTACTTGGCAAAGGGATAAATGATCAGTCACCCGTGCCCACTCTGTCAAATCTCATTGTGTTTCTTAGCAAAGAAGTAAGACTTGATGTACTGATGAGGTTTCTACCTTCACAAATCAGAAGCAAAGGCCAAGATCATGGGTAACTGTACTTGCGTCTGCTCAGCTGCTCAGGGCTCCATTCCCTTCCACATCCATGCAAGGTCAAATTATTGCTAGAAATCAGAAAAGACCACAGCCTTGAATGGCAGCAGTACATCAGCGTGCTGGCAATGTCTCCCTCTGAGCCAGCCTGCCAAGCAAACAAATCTGCATGTGAAGGAATTGTAGGTAACTGAAGTTAAGGCTCAGCAGGACGATTTGAATTATTACGCTGTTAGGCATAAGGGACAAAGCTGCATTTCAATCAATACTTTTATTTTTAAAACCTAGTAATTCAGAGTGCTATAAACAGAGGTACCTTAGAGAAGTCAGGCTTTTAGAAGATGGAAGAACAGCATCTTCTGAAATCAGATCTCTGTTCATTGTTTCACTTTGGGTCCCCCTAAACTGAAGTAACTATTCAATAATGAACTATTTCATAATTAATGTGAATTTAACAAGTGACTTTAAAATAAGGACAGGTGATACTTATGTGTTTAAATCTGGCACATGGGCATGACTCTTAGGACTCAATCCTATCTGCTAAATTCCTCTTTTTATGCTGAGGTGAGGTACAGATTTTACCAGATACAGTGTTCCTCCCAATAACAGCTGAAAGTTTGTGCTTTCTGTCTGATGCTTTTTGTGACATCTCTGGCTACAGATCTCTGGCTCACAGGAAAGGACTACATACAGCTGAAAGCCATCTACTTCAGAAGAGCAGGCTTACTGCTAGAGCCACTTCTCCACACCCAGTGCTTGTGACTCCAGCAGTGAGAGGTGCAGGCATGAGTGTCCACCTCTACAGGCAATGGATAAATGGAAAGAAGTTCACAGCTGCCAGAGGACGAGGAGGTACGAAAGCTGAAGCCTCCTGAGTGATTTTTATGGACACTGAGGCAATATGAAAGTCTGTCTGCTGCTGCTTTTTAGACAAGCTACAAAGCACGTAAAATGGAGCAGAGTACGGCAGAACAGCTATAACTATAGCAGCTCTTTGGGTGGAACAAGGGGTGAATTCAGGCAAGAAAAATATGAACACATGTGTATACACGTACACATAACAAATGCAGTAACAGAGCTTGGTGATGGTGGTGGCCTCTCCATACATGAGGCAGCTAATGGATCAGGAAGACCTGTCTGATTTTCCTATTAAGAAAATTTTACAAGCATCTGTACCTGATACACTTGTCAGAACATGATGGGTCCAGTTAGTCAGTGCTCAGGCTGACAACTGCATCAGTTTCTCCTTCGCTTGGGTAGCTCCAACGAGTAATCAAAGCTGCTGTCAACTAGAAGCTATCATTTAAATTTGAGGATCAAGTATAGATTTTCTCAGTAGTTTCACAGGCACCCTGTTCAGTGCCTGTTTGCAAACGAGATGATATTTTCTCAGCATAAGTTTATCCAAGATCTACACTTCTGCTTACCCATCTGGTCTTATGAGATAATTCTTGGGCATCTTTTGTTCCCCTTACCCCTAATACACTCTTTGCTTGTTCAGTTAAACTAAGGAGTAACTCAATTTATTCTGCCTTCAAAAAGGAATATTACAGAAATCTACTTCTTCCTCTGAAGATGCTAAGCTACCCCTTTAACACACAAAAGTGACAAAGGTCATGAAAAATCCCTATGCCATTAATACAGCTTCACAAGTATACAGCAAATTTAGGAGCTGAATGTCTCATTTTTATAGTATCAGGTTTTATTGGACAATATCTTTGTATTCCATCAACCTATTTTTCTGCTAAAGACTGGACTATCAAGAGGAGTTACCAGAAGTCCATCCCCATCCCTAGGAAGATAACTTTCCATATCTGTCGCTAAGACAGTTTACACTGAGAACTGGAATAAGAAAGCAGTATTAACTATGTGCAGGTTTGGGCTGGGGTAGAGCTAAACCATGACAACTACCAACACTTTTAAGACACCAAGACACTTACTGCATTCAGTGCACTACGAAATACACAATGGACCAACACAACAGGAAGGATTTACACAAATTTGACTTTGAGCTTCTGTATCTACACATTTTCTTTTTCAGTCTCTTCAGAGGATATTTTCTTTCTCTCTCATGCACATAAGGACATAAAAAAGTGGGTGACCTATAGCCACATGGGCCAAATTTTTTTGATTTTTCAGGAGAACTTAAAGTAATGTATGCTTGCACCTATCAAAGTGAGTGTCTGCCATGGCTAGACAACATAGCTAGCAATCAGTAGCTCACTGAAAGCTACTTTGAGTATCTCTATTTTAATTGTGAGTGTATCTGCCTAGACAGTAGGGAAAAGGTGAGAAGCAAAAAGGCAGAGTGGTGCAGCTAACAGGCTGATTTACAGATGCTCTGCAGGTCTTCCCTAAGGCAAACCCTTTTGCAACCCGTAAGGGCAGCTGTGCACTGGAGCCACTGAGCTCTGAAAAGGTCAACCCATCCTTCCAAAGTGGACAGAACCAGGGGTTAGGAGACACTGCTGTCTTCCTCTCTTTGAAGACAAATTAATCATTATATAACGCAGACTACAATGCAGGTCATCTTTACTGATTCAGGTCCAAAATACGAGATGCAAGTTTGAGAAAAGCAGTAGGTGGATCAGCAAGATTGGACTCTGAGGCATTAAATACAAATAGAGTAAATTTAGTAACAAAACCAATGAAAAGGTGATTGGATAAAAAAAGTTATTTCTAAATTGTTAGGTTTTGTAGGGAAACTCATTGGTAAAATTTACTATGTGACAGTGTAACTGAAGACGACAGCTCTTATTCTACACCATTTTATACCAGCTTAACTCCACTGACTCCTCTGTGGCCACTTCCCATTCATGTTATTGGAACCTGGATGAGAATTAGACCAAGCATCCTAATGAAATTTTAATGAATCATTCAGCACAAGCCCTCAAGAACATTTTAAAAACTGCAGCAAGCAGAAGCAAATACATAGAGTAACTGGTTGGGAATGCTCTAACGCTGAGACAAAGAGATGTTGTGTCGAGCTTGTTTTTGAAAGACTGAAGCAGCCCCGAAGAATACATCACTGACACAGAAAATTACCAAACATTTATAAATAATACAGTATGCTCAAACCTATCACACTGCAAACAAAACAGATCAGCAAGCTATCAGGCAGCTGATGAGCGAGGAAGACATGAAGTCAGACAGCCTGAAGTCAGCCAACTGCTGACAACTGGTGTAAGCGACGGGGCAGGTGAACCGGGGTTTTAACAAGGGCTATGGCAAGGGCGGCTGCAACGGTGCGAGCCGCCTTCGCGGTCCTGACTGTTCTTATAACTGCATCAGGCTTCAGTTCCCGCTGCTACAGCCATGGCTGACACCCCTCAGCCGCCAGCAAATTCTGTGAGAAAATCAAGGTAGAGGGAGTGGGGTATGAGAGTGAGAGGAAAAGTCTGATGCTGGAGATTATCTCCAGCAGAGAAGTGGAAGTGACATTGAAAGTAAGCTTCACAGATAAAAGACAAATGCAGTCAAGAAATCCTAAGTACTACTAAAAGGCTGTGTGAATGGATATGTCTATTATGAGAAGCAACATAATTGGCTCTTTTGAAGCCTGAATGTCACTCAAAGAGTTTAGCAAGACAAAGAAGTAATAAATTATATCTGGAAGCAGACTCCTTTCCCCAAACCATCACTGAACAGTAATGCTAGATAATAGGTCATAATGCTACAATTTAGCGTTCCTGTCAGACAGAAATTTAGGTAAACTAGAATTGCTTTATTTACAGGATTTGACCATCAGGGTCAAATCATCACATCAGATCAGAATTGGTAATGAACCTTAATGGATTCTAGATATATTAACCAAACCAAGATGTAAAACACACTTCCCTTCTCCTCTTGTTGACATCCAAGTGCCCCAGGCAGGCTGATACTCACTTTGTAACATACTCTCAGTTTAGCTTTTTTTATCTGAGGTAAAAGGATGACAAGACTGTGCTATCTGATAAATCCCCTCCATCACTTTTACTTTGCCCTGTAAAAGCCCTCAATTTCTTTTATTAGGTAATTTTGACAAAATTTCACAGAGGCATAAAGGTCTCTATGATACTAATTTGATATAACTTGTTACACATTTTAAGAAAACCAGCAGCTGCAGACAGCAGAGATGCAGCAAGTTCAGGAAAGTGGTGATGGATTTACGCATAAGGACAGGCAGAAGGCTCACCACTAGTGGACACCAGCAGGGATGGCTCCTGACTCTATCTGGGGAGGAAAATCCAAAACCTTACGTCCTGCCTCCCTCAAGAACAGCCAACCCAAATCTCAAGGCATAATGTAGGGAAATAAACAGAGAACTCCTTTTTCCTCCTATGGGCACTGCACCACAGCAAAACAAAAGATCTAAAATTTACTGGCTCTGAGAGAAAGTTTAAACTGGATCACCAATCTAGGAGCTCATTCATGTAGAATCTCACCTTGGAAATCCTTCAGTTTTATGTTAACCATTTTAATCCAACTGTTGTTCAGTAAGAAACATCAAAGATGCCTCAAAAGTAGAGATGAGGGTCTGGATCATCCCCGCTCAGGTAAATGCTCATAACTCTTGCTCCCTCTGCAAAGCTTGCTTTGCTTTACTTCTCTCCCTCCATGACAGAAAATAGAAATTAATTTTTTTTTGCACTGAGAGCTAGCAAAAATCCAAAGTGTACAGCAGTTATCAGTACAGTGCCTCTTACCTAGTATATTCATTTGGGAGAGGAGAAATGGCAGCTTGACTCCTTGGGGTGAGAGAACATAAAGATTCCTGGATAAGTGCTGCAGCCACACCATTAATCCACCAAAGACAGAGCCCCTCTGTCCTTCCTACATCCACCTTCAAAACTAGTGTGGCAATGACAAGGTGCAGGGAGCCCAACTCTCTCAATGGGTGTTCCTTAACAGAACAGAAAAACCTTCCTGGATCAAGCCCATCTGGTTTTATACATGAATTACAATGCAGGCAGGTCCTGTTGAGACCACAGGGATTCTAGGAAAGAAAATCTCAAGACCTTGAGGTGATAGGAGAATTCAGTATTAATGCAAAGGCACTGAAAAGCAGAATTCAGTATTAATGCAAAGGCACTGAAAAGCTGAAAAGGCCTCAGGGTTGTGTGTAAGTAATTAAGGCTGTTGAGACTGCAATATTGCGTTTAGGTATCTAAACTCTAACTCTCATTTTAGGCAATCAAGACATTTTCTGGATCTGGCCCCTAGAGACTAGCCAACAGAAGCAGATTCCCTGTCGCCTACGTGTATAATAATTACTTTCCAGTAGAGCAACCACCCGAGTGTCCCTTCACAGCCCATGGAGCCTGGCTCCAGAAATGCTGACTTTTTAGAAGTCCATATTTGGCTGAGCAATCCCATCCCATGGGATGGGAAGTGTTCATTCCACACACAGAAAAACGCAACAAAACTGTCACATTTCCTGTGGTCTGGAGGAAGTGCATGCAGATCTGGGATTACATTGAGGGGGAAGCAGGTGCTGGAAGCTCAGATATTTGCCAGGAACTTTGGAACAACCACAGGAAGAGGAAGAAGAAGAAGCTGACAACAAAAAGGAAGATTTTGCCTTACAGTCCGAATGTTCCTTCCCAGCACGAGCCTCAGGCATGCAGCACACCCTTTGATCACCCTTGCATATGATGGGTCCATCCATCTCACACACACAACACTCCTTTCAATACTAATCCCAAACAATTTCCTATAGACAGTTATAAAACTCAAACAAGTCAATTCCACTAAAATCCCCAAAACAATTTTAGCGATAAAACACAATTTATTTATTTTTTCCCTGACAGTCTGTATTAGGAAGCAAACTCACTCGTTGTGGCTCGTACTGTAAAGCTCAACAGTTTGGATGCCACTCATGGTGACAGGGCTGCATGTGGTCTAGGTTTGAGAAATCACATGCTTCTACACCATAACATTGTTGTTTCCCCTGGGTACAGCCCCTTGCTACAGACATCAGGTGATTCCAGGGGCTGGCTATCTGGTTTGTGCTCAGTGCTTTACTATACTGTGGTCACATAAAAGTGATGTGAGCAGGGCTCAACAGTGAGAATATCTGGGTCAAGGCTTTGCGTGGGAAGAGTAGGCAGTTTTCATGTGAAGACCCTGAAATTACACACGAAATTTTAGGACACACAGTGGCTTTTACTTAAGGAACACTCTCTACTTCAAATTTGGTCTCTGTAACAAAAAATAAAATTTAAAGCAGCTTGTAGCTACTGTAGAAAACCTTCCATCGGTGTGTCTCAAAGTAATTAAGAAATCATTTAAAACAATACACCCACTGAAGATTTCCTGCAAAACATACTCATTTTCCAGCCGTGTTTTGTCATTTAAATAAACACATGCCCCTATGCAGATAGAGATTTTCAACTTCTTTACCCGAAGACAAGTTTCACAGCATGGCTAGTGCAAAGGCTCCTTCATTCCCAGGCTAAGACAGGGGGCTGTGGGGAGAGGCAGAGCATGACGTTGTGGCCAGGGGAGGCTCAGTCTGCTTTGTATGGAGCCAGAAGGCTGATGGCCACACAAGGTATATGAGTCTGGACAGCAGGATTGCATGGGCTACTATGAGGCACGTGGGTTAAGCCTTGCACAAGTAGAATGAGATTCTCAGGCCAGGTTTTCCAAGGGAAAAGGTCATACAGACATCACGAGAAAAACCAACGTGAAAAAAACACAGAAAATATAGGATATATATGCAACACTTCTGCTCACACTGCTTGTACAGCTGTGCCCTTCCCTACCTTGCACTTTCAAAACAGAAAGTTCACACAGGTCTGAGTGTGGTTAGAGACTGCACTCTTAAATGAGATTATATGATAATGATGAAATAGCTTAAAGCACAAGAGATGTTAGATTTCAAACACTGCAATTAAGAGAGAAATATTTGAAAAGCCTGACTCTTGTACAAGGAGAAGTAAAGGCACCTGGCATCAAAACATTTTTCATATAAGATTCAATTTCAGGACAACTTGTTACTATAAACACTGAATCGTTGTCAGATTTCAAGATTTGGACTGATGCAGGGTCCATGAAAATGTTCGGAGGGTTAATAGATAAGGATGTATCTGTAATGAAGTGAAGGGAGACTGGATTAAAACACTTCTAATTTCAGTGAAATAAATCCTAAACTTCATGATAAGTCTCTGATCTGCAACTGGATTTGCACAGGTGGATCCTTGAAGCCTGTGAGGCTCCTGCAGCACCAGCAGGATTGACTACTTCATCCTCGTTTGGCTGCTACTGAGGGGAACTGTCAGAAGTCATCAAGCCAATTTTCATAAATAAGGGATTGATTAAAATTCTGCACAAGAATCTTTCTCTTAGAAAAAAAACTCAGAGAATTCACGAGATGTCACTGACAACAGCTGGCAGCATCTCCTCCTGTAGCTCTGGTAAATCACACAAACTTGACTATGTTCAAAAGGCTCAGAGCCAGTCTTGCCTCCCCATGTTTTGCAGGACCCCACTAACCCCTTCCATAACTGCTGCTACAACTTCTGCAGCTCAGCACCACTCTGCAACCTGGCAGAGATCCTGCTGGGGCATCCCAGTTGCTTAGGCGGATGTAGCTTCTTGGGAGAGAGGTAAAAATAGATGTCCCTAAGCACAGAAGGTACTAGTAACTCCACAGTGGTAATGTGTGACTTTCACAAGGCCACAGAAGGACTTCATGTTGGAGCAAAGCCACTGGCAGATCGAGATGGCAGGCTCTAAACCCTTAACGAGGGCATCAGAATTAGTACTTCCGTTGCTGTGATACAGCTCGGAGACCTTAAAACTACTTCACAGCCTGATACACCCATCTCAACATACTCTTAAATTATTTTTGAACCCCATAATGCTGAAAAAAGCAGATGGAACAATTTAGAATAAAAAACTGCAATCAAACTCAGTTTAAAACACTGACCAATTTCTAGTGTAAATGATTAAACTCTAGACTGCTTTCCTGCACTCCTAGAGTTAGCCGATGTCTTTGAAAGCAGGATAATAACCCAAGCCCAGCAACAACCAAAAAGCATTTACAGGTTATTCCCTAACCATGGCTAGATGTATTGCATCATAAAATGTCAACATCAAAACAATATAGAAAAAATAATTACAGACAGTGTTAGTGTTGTAAGCTGATAAGGACCAGATGGTCTTTTGTATTTATGGTTTGCCTTGTGCATACAAATGCTTTTGGGATCTAATTAGCCTTCTACAAAACTCAAACTGGGTAATTACTATCATTATCCCCTTTTCAAATAAAACTGAAGTCTAAACTGCAATTAAGTTTTTTATCTTACAATTCATATCCTCGCATTTTTAAAATTGTTCTTTGCTATCTTTCACAAATCTTCCAGTGATTGACATAAATAAAATGGAAGAGTTTAAAATAATTTTTAAAAGGATGATTTTGTACAAAGAAGAGTTTTTAGGTAGCAGAGTTAAAGCATTTGTGAGAAACGCTGCATTCATGGTGAACAGGTTGCTGATTTCCTGAGCATTTGATTCTGCCACCTTCACGGCCACTGAATGTCCCATATTCCTATCGACAGCAATCACTAAAACCAAAGAATGGGGTACAACTGGCAGAGCTGCTGACAAATGCATATACAGAGACATATAACTTCTCCTGTACATATAATCATCATTTTTTATATGACACAAAGTGGCAGTCATTCTAATTAACTTCTGACTTAGGCAACACCTAGGCTGATTATGGGCTATGGAAGGGTAGTGGTGCAAATAATAAGCAAGAATGTCACTTTTATTGGTTTCTTGCCCTCAGGACAGCTAATCACATGACAAAGGTAGCATGCTATGGAAATTCATGACAGTATAATAATGCACACCACTGAATTTGTTTAATGGAGAATTAATCAAAATCTGTCCAAAGTAGATAGAAGATGAGATTAGTGTTATAAGTTAAACATCTTCCACCCCCATCCCCAACAAATGACTATACGTTACAGAACTGCACTGACATTTCCTCTTGTAAGAAAGAAAAAACTGAGCTAAAACTTCTGTTGATTAACGGAGGACGTAATAGGTGGTCAAAGGTTTTATATAAATTCCTGTTTTCCTGCTGAAGTGTTTTCATTTTATTCTACTGCTTCTGTGAAGATCATTAATAAACAGAGTATCAACAATAGTACTAAAATCAGAGTGAAAGCTCTTATGTTTTAACCTGGATTGGCTTTCTTGTAATATCAATGGTTTCCCTAGATAATCTTCTGCAAACTTGACCTTCTTTCTCATGCGAACTGCTTACACTGAAAAAACAAATTTGGCTGTTCTGTGAACAAAGGTTTAAGCATTTTTAACCCTGAGTCTGTGTGCCAGATATTTCAGATACTGGACACATATGGTACATGATGGAAGGGACCCTGGGATGTCCAGTTTGTTGCATTCACCATGGATTTGCTCATTCTCTTGAAGTTAAATGTGTGCTTTTGTGTGAACAAGGCTGAGTGATAGTTTAAATTTTCATCAAACTTCTTCATTTTACAACACCAACCCTTGAGACATTTAACTCGGAAGATAAACACAGGCTCCTATGCCAATACAGAGAGACTCCCAATATTCCTGCTCAGTTTCCACCCCGACACCTAAATTCCCATCACTGTCTGCGTTCCTCAGCCCACCTCTGTTGTGTGATGAGAAAATAGTTTCACGCCTCACTGAATGTTGATATGGCTAAAATTAGGCACCCATTTGTCTATTATCTCATTGAGTTGCAGCAGTGTTGGGTAAGCATGCTTAGAGCTTGCCTAAGCACTTGGACAAAGACAGGCAAGTGTGGCCAGCTCACCTCTCCCACCTCCTCATCCAGAGATTAACTCCTTCTGCTAAGATACGTGAAATTGAAATTTGATTCTTCCCTCTTCTGTCCCAATGAGGACCAGAGGTCTGAATTCAGACCTGAAGGAGTACGGCAGTCACCTGAGAGGAGTTTTCTGAGACACTGCCTCTTAGTGCGTCTCTTTCATTAGGGTAAAAATAATTATATATTCATGGGAGGAGGGGCAGAAAAACAGATTTCTCTTTTCCCAGTTGCGAGCCTGTATCACCTGGCTATTGAGTCACTGTCACTCTTTGTGGCAGTAAATCTGTAATGATTTCCATGACAACAGAGATATTTGTTATTTGAATATTGTGGAGTCTGGAAAAAAACCTCTTTACAGATACTAATGTGAAGAAATATCACAGATAATATGAAATGCAAAACAAAAAAAAAAAGGTAAAGACAGCTGCTACCAGGAAGCAATCATCATCTCTGACTTCAGCAGGTAATTTCTCTCTGTTTGCAGGCTAGCAGCAGAAACTGCTTATGTTCATCACAAGACCTTTTCAGCCATAATGAGATAAATACATGCTTAGTTGCTGATTTCCTCGTCTTCAGTTAAGAAGTGCATCATGTCAAAATGCAGCCTTGCTTTGGCTCCTCAAGATATCTGTCCATTGTGTTTTTGGGAGGGGGGATTTTTTCACTTGCACGTTTGATGTTTGTGGTGTGCAAGGCAATCTCATTTTACATGATAAAGGCTTCTTATAATTGAAAATTTATAGCTGAAAAATGCTACTTGCTTCCCAGGCAGCAGAGCTCTTTGCAATGTATGTGCATTACATGCACATATGCATCCTACCAGGGGAGGAAATATCCTCCAGTCATTCAGCTCCAAACAATTTTGCTTTCCCCAACATTTCTCACAGAGGGCACATCTGTCCTGCCTCTGCATGTGCTGTCCGTCGAGGGAAGAAAGCTCAGTGCTTCTTCCTCCTCTCTTCCTTCCTATGGCAGAGTCTAGAATGCCACTCAAGAAAAGGAGGGAAGGCATGATGCAGAACATACCGGGGCAGCACATCATAAAAATATTCCCTAAATAAGTTCCCAATCTCTGCCAAATCCTTAAAGAGATGCACAGGCAACAGAGCAGAACCAGGTGACTTCAAGGTGACCCCTGAAACTCTGAGCAGACTTAGGAGAGCCCTGAAGACATGTGTTCCTGAAGCCACTGCTATAGCATCATGTGAAGGGAACATGAAGCTCTTCTGAGAGAGGCTCTGCAAAGGTCAGGAGAAAAAACTGCTTCATGACCTGCAGAGAAATAAACTGATCATTGCAGCCAGGTTAAGGTCAGAGCTGCTGCTGCACACCTCAGTGAATACCAAGGTCAAGTTAAGAGGGTTTTTGGGCTAATATCACTGTGACCATGATGTGTCTATTATTAAGATCCATTTCTACACTGATTTCATGAAAGACTCCATTCAGTGAAGGTAAAAATCAGGTATCTTTTCACATCTAGCAAACATGCCAAATCTTCAGAAATGAAATTAATAAACAAAAAGGGACAGAGGGCCTTCCATCCCCCTTCTCAAGGGACCTGCATCTCTCTTTCTCAAATATGAAATGTTGTCCAAAGCACGCAAAGGGACTTGAAGTAATGCTTTTGTCACTAAAGATATGTTTAATTTGATGAAATGCAGGTTTCTGTGTGTGGCTCTCTTTATAGTCAATACAGACAAAAACTCAAGCCAAAACAAAAGAGTTGTCGAAGATCTTCATCTTTCCCTAAATGATACATCTGTAAAACAGATATGCTGTGCTGTGGAATGACCCATTTCTTGCTACTGATTATAGAGTCAGAGAAATGCATTGCAAATCAACACAAAATCGACACAGGATTTTGTTGGTTTTGTTTTGTTTTTTATTTCTTCCCCTGCCCCTTCCCCCCAGTTTCCATCTCATCGTTACCTTTAGAGTGCTACATCACAGCCTTGCACTTCTTTTAGCCATGGGAACCACTGAAAGAAAAGACATGTGGTGAAAAAAAGAGGACCACAGCCTTGTAAGAGGCTTGCTAGCCTTCTGCTTGTGTAAGACACGAATGACAGACATCTACCACACTAGTTCTATCTATTCTTGTTCTCTGATGGGAGGATGGAACTAACTGGCTGAGTACTAACTGGTGCAAAAGGATCCCTGAGTTCATTTGGAAGTGTCTCTAATTCCTCCACAGCAATCTAAAGTTGGACTTCCTCTTCATGCCTTCCTGTGTGCCTCCAAAGATATCCACCTGTTATGAGTGATAACTGTTCATCAAAGGAGGGAGATGAGTCAGACAATCTGGAGATCAAATCAGAAAACTCCTCTTATTCTACAGCGATGGAACATAAAAACCAGGTGGGGGAGGTCTTACAATGTAAAAATAATACATTCTTCATGGTGTGATGTGTCTATAAAGTCAACTCCTAAGTGGAAGGCGGGCCCACGGCCAAAAGACTCATTGTTAGGCAGTAGATGTCTCCAGAGCCAAAAAGCTAGGAAGCGTGAACTGGCGGCAGGCAGGCTCAAAGACTCAGAAGCCTTTTTTTCAGAGGGCTCTCGTGGCTCCTGTGGGAGGTGCTCAGGTATGCAGAACTTATCAGTGTCAAAGGGAGAGCCTGGAAAGCCCATCTTCGTAGGCAACGTGAATGAAGCAGAAACTACGAACAGTTTGCAAACAGACATGGAAAGATGGGGAACTCATGGTTAATGCTTCTGGTCCAGCATGAAACCTGCAGTTGCAGCTGAATCGTTCATGAGCGTAGTTCTGTGAAATAAAGTGACACCTCTAGATCCATCAGTATCGATGGAGAAATGCAAGAAGTCCACCAGTATGGAATACCAATATTACAGTGCAAGACTACAAAGCCATGCTTTTGTGAGTTGATTTGTCGCTGAAACCATGCTCTGGCCTTGGATTTCACTGTAACGTTGCGTCCACTGAAGTTACTGCATGTAGCTCAGTCCTCTGCTATGGAAGCAGGGGCTGACTCCCTCAGCAAAACTAGAATCAGCTCTCAACAGGCTCTTTCCTGTCCTAAAAGTAAACAATACACAGACAGTGCAACTCCCACAGACATGAGAGTCAATGGACACGGACTCATAAAACTCCTATCATGGTGACTTCAGGAGACCTATGATGGTGATGGAAGGAGTGTTTGAGTCAGTTAGAAGAAGGTAGAGGCATCCTTATTTATAGAAGCCCCTTAGTGTCTGGTGGAAGCACATCACATATGAATCGCAGCTGACCTAAGCAGCCTAGCTTTGAGTATGAGTTGGGCTAGATGTCCTCCAGGGGTCCCTTTCTATCTCAATTTCTCCCTAATTCAGTAGATGAAATCAAACAAACAAACAAACAAAAATAATAAAATAAAGAGATGAAAAAGATAGAAAGGAATTCATTCATAGGACATATGGAGGGTGTGAATGCTCTCTCTTGAGTAACAGCAGTCAAGGAGAGCAGTACTAATGCAGTATCACCCATGTGCCCTTTGCATGGGGTACTTAAAGCATCTAGATATACACAAGACAGACAGATACATTAAGGAAAACTGTCCTGGCACTCGTGTGCTGCAGGTGTGTGGGGGTCTGCAATGCAGTGTGCATCCAGACAGGTACTCTAAGGATAACTGTATTTTTTCCCCAGCATAAAGCTCAGTTGTCCCAATAACAACATGGCTTGCAGTCACCAGTACCATTGTGTTTTGCTCTGAATAATAATTGAGTTGACAGTCCATTTTTTCACTGGGGGTTGAAATATCAAATTTGATCAGCTATTAGCACTGATGCTGCTGCATTTTGCCAGCTTGCCAGTTTTTCTGGATGACAGGTGGATTTGTGATCACAGCATCGTGACTGAGAGCTGCAGTTGTGGCAGGAGACTGTCTTGGTCACAGGTTCAGAAATTTGCGCTGCAGAATATAATACAACGCAGGAGTGTGAAAATGGGTCAAACACGAGTCAGACCCATGAGTGACAGATGACTGAATTCCTAGAGTCACTGAAAATGCCATGGTCTGTAATGCCTTTGCTGCAATTTCCCAGTCAAACTCCTGCCCCCTGTGGACTTCAGATGAATTTCTCACAAGAGGGAAACACAGTACAGAAAAGGAATATTACAACACGTGTCTTTTCTACAGCTTTGTTAAACTTGAAGCTGGTAATTACATTTGAACCTTTCCAGTCATTGGTTCTCAGACTTTTTTTTCAGGCTTTTACTCAGGGAAACACACCAGACATATGGTTTAGTCTCCTTGTTTTCAAGAACATGCTTAGCTTTAAAAGTGTGCTTAAATGCCTTCTCAAACTGCTTTGTGATATGTGCCTCAATGCAGGCTGGCGTAACTGCTTAGCCATGTAGCAGCTCACCCAAAAAGTTCTTGCTACCCAGATGGCTCATTACACCTCTCTCTCTCAACCTCTGCTGGATGCCAAATGGCTCCTAAGTGAAGCTTAAGGAGTGGCACTTGACCTTCTAATGCCATGTATAGTTGATATCGCTTGGGAAGCCATCCATCTTCCCCTTTATAAATCCAAGGAATCACACTCTCCTGATGTAATGGTGGTGAACTGAGCTACTCAGCATAAAAGCTTCATGATTTGAACAGGATGTGAGCAGGTAGAGAGTTCCTAAATATGCGTATCTTGATGATACTTCCTGAACCGTGAAATGCAGCTTCCTCCATCAGAAGCTACACCTGCTGACATGCCGCGAACCTCAGACAGTCCCTGTTTCCAAAGAACTGAGAGCTAAGTGAACACATTATGTGTGCCTGTCATTCTTCCCCAATAACATTTTTTTTCTCTCTTAGCCAATTTTAACCTTAATATGACAGAAAGAGAAAATGTTCTCTCCAAGTTCCTACAAATATGATGAAAACAAGCAGCCAACTAAAGGATGGAGGCCCATGTTACTGCCTCACTGTCTCAAGCTGTAGCACGACTTCAGCTGACTTAGCGGTGATCAGAGAATCCATGTGTCAAAAAATGAATTCTGAATGGCAGAGTCATAGAAAACATGCAACTTACTTATCAGGCACTAGCAGCAAATGTTTTGGTTTGTTTTTTTTTTCCCTGGAAGACCATGGTAAGCATAACTGCATTTCATGCACTTGAGGCATCCTTGACGCTCCTGCGATTTTTTATCCTTTCTGGACAGTATTAAGCAAGCAACAGAGGGACAGCTAGAAAAAGGGGAGAAATGCCCAAGCATTCATTTCAGCTCACTTCTAATATCTATCGGTTAATCTCCGTCACTGTATGTAGGAGCCTATATGTCACTGTTAGAATATTCAGAGAAGCATGATTTTGATTAATATTTTTGTAAAACAAACAAATTGTAACAAGCATGGCTGTGGAAAAAAAAGAATTCTAAGTAAAAATATTCTTGATAATTAAAACTCATTATCATCGCTCTTAAGCAGCACACCTTTCTTACAAACTGCTGTCAGGTATTGAGACTAGTTCATACGTGTCACTTTTAGGGGTAATAGCAAGGAATATCAATAGATTGCTGGTATATGCCCACAGCTCTCAGGACCAAATACATTCTTTTGTGGTATAAAACCATTAATCACTATGTTTCCAGCCCAGTAAAAAGAACAGGGCAACTGCACCCAACTGACACCAATGAACGAGAAGAATCACCTCCCTTGGTTGTGGATCTCCCCTGTACCTATACTTTTTGAGGAAACCTCTCTCAAGAAGCAAGTTCCCAGATGACGCTTGCAGGCTTATGGCCCTTTCTGGTGTGGAAATGTATTTAAACCTGCAAGCTGTGAAAAAGGCCCCTGGGCAAACTCCAGCATGTGCTCTCGATTCTGGTACAGAGCTGAGCCAGCAGTTCTTTCGGGTACTTAAAGACTCTCTTTGTCTTGCTACAGTGTCCAGCTCATTCAAATGCAGGAGAGCAGTGTGCAATACTCTCCCCGACCCCAAAAATATCTGCATCCATTGCCTAACAAATTGATCAGATGTAAGTAGAATCTTAGACTGAATTTAAACATGTAAAATGAGCACAAAAGCCTATTTACTTCTTCTATAAACACTAGACACTAACATTTTTCTATTGGCTGTGTTGCTTTCATAAGGGATGAAGTTAATTCATGCCCTACTGGCCATGTAGTTCTTACGGAAAAAAAAAAGAGTTTGCATTCCAAATGATATATTCAAAACCATCCACCTCAAGAGATCTCTTTAGGGGAGAGATGATGATACAATTATTACAAACAATCTTGCTTTGTTTGCCAAGCTGATTTACTTCAGAGAAATGACTGAGAGATAAACTCAGCAGTTTCCACAAGACTTTGGGCTAGAGAGAACTTAGAGAGGTCAGGCTCAAATGGAGCAGACTGCTAATCCAAATCTGCCAGTGTCGGCTTCCTAGCAGTTCAGAGCACAGCTGTTTCTTAACATATTAGAAATAACAAATTTAGCACAAGTTCAGCGGGTATAGAGTACTGATACAGCAGCCAGGGCACCACATAAGCTCCTGTGGTCCATTGCTTTGGTTCAGTCAATTCTCCCTACAGACAACATATCCCACTTCGTCATTTTTACTCTTACCCAACGGGTTCTTCATCCTCTACATAGGGTACTTGATGTTATGTGTCTCCCTTCATTTCTCCTGGCTTTTCCATTCATATGTCAACATATCACTTGCCTACTTATTACACTTTCCCCTGGAATTCAAAATTAGTGCTAAGGTCAGAGCTCTGGCAGGCAGAAACAAGCTTTGTTCCAGTGAAATCTCTAGTCATTCCAAGATGCAATAGAGCAGTCGACTACATAGCTCTCATCAGAAGCGGAGCATCTCTAATCCTCCTCTTCACTCAGCTCATACTCCCTTCCAACTGTTACAAGCTTGGCAGCGTCTGCTACCACAGGTTTGAGAGCAGTTTTACTTCTATTCTCCAGTTAGAGTCTGGTTTTATATTTTATGACCATCCACACCCTGTCAACAACCACTTGCGTTTCAGCATTGGACTTGGAATATGAACTGGAAGGACTAGGCTGTCTGTGCTCCTTCCCTCCCTGCAGACTGTCCCTCTTGCAAACCAGCTCCTCTGAAGGAAGCAGGGGGTGTCCCTTGAGTCGAAGCCAAAAGACAGAAACAAAAAAGAACTAAGGCTGTACAAACCCCTCCAAATGTTTTCCACTAAAAATGCCTGGCAATATGAAGTCAAGCCCAGAACAGTGAAGCAACACTGTGTGCTTCAAGCATGAAAGAATTGTATGAAAAGACTTTCAACAGGGAATTGTCTAAGACAGAGCCAGGGCCTGTCAAAGAATTCAGATTCCTAATGGTCCCACTACTTCATGACAGTGAAACCTTGAATGAACATCTGTATTTGATCAGATTATACTGTAATTGATGTGAAACAACTTTAAAACAATAGATCTTTGTATTTTCAAGTACTCCAAACATGAATGTATATGACCAAGGGCAGCTTGCTACTGAGAGCATGTTGTCTGTACTCCAGCTTCAGTAGCTTTCAATCTGTTAAAATATCATGGAATATATGTCAATATATCCATGGAAAAGGGCCATACTTTCTATTACCCTTCCTGATACACTGCCAGTCTCTTTTGGAGCAAGGGAAGGACGTTTCTTTGAGCATTTCTGTTGCACCGTGCCTGCATTTCCATCAAGACACCCGTAACACATATTGCAGTCTGTTGCAGGCTTCTTTATGCCCCGAGGGGAGAGAGGAGTGTGAGCTGTTCAAATCCAAATCCTCACATAAACACGATGCTGCCTCAGAAACTGAGCCCCTGCTGCCAGCAGCAGTCAGAGGGAAAGCAATTCCACTAAGCACCATTGGCTGCGAGAGGTTTGGGTGGTAATGAAATCCTGTGTGTAATGCCAGCAAAGGAGCTCCTGTCCAGATTTAGCACAGCAAGAGCTGTTGACTAACCTAGGACACAGCTTAGTGGCTGGGATGCTTCCTGGGAAGATAGGAGACCTGGTTAGAGATCTTGCAGGTCCAGGATGGAACTGAACCTGGTTTGCCCTTTAGAAGGATTTCTTTAAGTATCAGTAAATCATGCTGCAGAGGGATAATATACTGTCATCTCCTTTTCACAATTCAGATTTTGTTGCAAATAGATTTTTCCCAAACTCATCTTCCTGCAGTCTTGAGAAAGACAGGACTCAAATATGGACAGAAGCCCTGTTGTCAAGTCAGAATCCTGATAAATGCTGGTACTTGTCCCATATCTCAAGTTTTACAACAATAATTAGTTGTATGAGCTATACACGGCTCCAAACCTTGTAAGGCCTTGTCTGGTCTTGAATGTGTTTTAGTTTGGTTTTCGCTCTACCTGCAAAAGTCAAGAAATTTTAGCTGTGCTTGCCACTATCTGTACAATCAGATAGCTAGTTACTTTAATTTCAGTTCTGCTTAGCTTTGTGGAATGGCAGATTCTTTCCCTCCCTCAAAATGGAAATCATATATACAGAGAAGGATGAGTAAAAGTGAGGAATTGTGGTACAGCTAACCCTGTGAATCAACAGGAGAGTGCAAACTATGAATTACTGTGACGTTGAACCAGAGAAAAAGTAATCTTGCGTGAACCAAAAACTCAGGAGAAAGAAATCCTATCATCAACACCACACTTCTCTCGCAAAGAGCACGAGTAGCTGACAACTTACCCTACTAATGCATTAGAGGATGGAAACATCCCCTCTACTCTGTGCTGGTGAGGCCCCACCTGGAGTACTGTATCCAGTTCTGGGCACTCAGTTCAAGAAGGACAGGGAACTACTGGAGAGAGTCCAGTGCAGAGCTACTAAGCTTACTAAGCGAGTAGAGCATCTCCCTTATGAGGACAGGTTGAGGGAGTTGGGTCTCTTTAGCTTGGAGAAGAGGAGACTGAGGGGTGACCTCCTTAATGTTTACAAATGTGTAAAGGGCGAGTGTCAGGAGGACAGAGCCAGGCTCTTCTCAGTGATGTCCAATGATAGGATAAGGGGCAATGGGTGCAAACTCAAGCATAGGAGGTTCCATGTAAACACAAGGAAACACTTTTTCCCAGTGAGGGGGACAGAGCACTGGAACAGGCTGCCCAGAGAGGTTGTGGAGTCTCCTTCTCTGGAGACATTCAAAACCTGCCTGGACGTGTTCCTGTGTGACCTACTCTAGTTGATCCTGCTCTGGCAGGGGGGTTGGACTCGATGATATTTCGAGGTCCCTTCCAGTCCCTAACATTCTGTGATTCTGTGATTCTGTAACATTACATCAGAGGAAATGACAGATGCTTATGCACAGTTTTACTGTACACATAGTTTTACTGTCCTGCTAATAATCTTTACAGAAATTAGAAGATCTAGATTCTTGTCAGGACTTCTCTAAAACCAAGCAATTGTTGCATACTGATTAGACTGGAAAGATATTAATTAATTCTGATTCTTACATTCTTGCATTAGATATGTTCTTTTGGTTGCCTGTATTTTGTATGGAGACACTTGGAATTCTGTATGTAAAAATACACACATGTATATATACACATAGTGATTTACTGAAGACTTCTATTACACAGCAGTGCAGCTGTGAAAACAATCACAAGGTTGATTCATGAATTTAAAGTAAATCAGACCAAGTCAAATGCTGGACGATCTGTATGCTGTTATAAATAGCAGTGAAGTGCATAAAATATCTGTGAAAATGATCATCTGAATCCCAGAGTTAATATACTTCTTTTAAGCGGGCTATCAGGAATTATATTCTTTCCATTACTTACAAATATTCAACTACAATTTGTGTTGCCAAGATCACTCCTCCTTCTTAGGAGAGATGACACAGGACAAAACAGAAGACAAGAACTGCTTCTCTAGCAAAAAGAGATCAAATCAATCAGTTCAGAGTTGTTCTGAATAAAGGCAAAGCTTTGAATCTAGTCCTTATCCCACCCATCCCACACTGAAGCCGTCTCTTTTTCCTTTACTAAGAGTCACTACAAAAAGTGATGCTAGTTAAACGAAAAATCTAGAAGATTATCAATGCTGATCCTTCCAAGGCTCTTAATTTTCAGTGTCACATCAATCTCACTCTCATTATAAGTATTATTATCAAGCAAAGATTATCACTCTTTATAAGCAATCAAAAAAGGCTTCTGAGGGTTGCCAGCAAAGAACAGTTCAGGCAAAACTTTCCCAATTAATAGACTATTTTTCTTTTTCTCCTGAAGACATAAGGTTATAAAATCGCCTTTAAAATAGATTAAGGTGAAAAGAACTCTTTGTAATTATGGGACAAATTTCATTTCAGATGAGGTCAATGAGTGCATTCTCAATTCATTATTAGACTACCCAGCAGAGGACATGATGGTCAGCCCCCAGATCTTGCCACAATCATCTGTCACAAAGTAAAATCAAGTTTTTTGTTTCCCCTGTTGTTTCATGTGGCTCAGAGGGCAATGTGACAACAGTATAATCCTCTGCAGGTATGTTCTTGGCTGTCTCTTGCCCCAGTGAGTGATTACTAAAAATACTATAGAGGTACTCTGCTGAAGGATTTATTCAGGCATGCAAAGTGTGCCCATTTTACCAATTAGTACACATGCTTCTGCTATTAACTCACTAAAGCTTTATCTACAGTGAATAAAAACCACCAGCTTCCTTCTGCTTTAGAAAAATAGGAATGAGCAACATAGGAATGGCTGAGCTAAATGGTAGCTCTGCTTTTATGAGACAACCATGTCATGGGTTAGACAGAGAGCAGCAGGCACTCCTAGTTTTTGAGGACTAGACAAATTGCTTCAAAATGCTTCAAGGTCAAAAATCTTTTAAAATACATTCCAGACAAGCTCAAGATGTAGTATGTCTTTTACATTGTACTGTAGAAAATTATGGAGCACTACCAAAGTCATGATCTATGCAGACACAATGGTGAGCTGAAATTTTAAACCACCGGAGGTCATTTAACAATATATGGTACAGATGGTTTTACTACACCTTTTTTCTTTGTGCACTGTCAGATTTCTATTACATATAGATCATGATAACTATTTGATCCATGTTTTCAAGCATGTATCTGACATCCTGCTTCTGGCCCTGTATCATCACCTTTTATACACTTTTTTCCCCAAGGAAGGGGAATCATTCCTCCACTGACTAATTAACAAAGCTCACATCCATACAGAGATGTAATGTTTCATAGAGCTGCCAAACAATGTGTAATCAGCATCTTCATCTTTAAATTTATGATATTCGAGTAGTGTCCTGAACAACTCTTAACTCTGGCACTTCAGTTTAACAAGGATGAGTACTAGATGTTCCTGAAGAACTTACAAGAACCCATCAAAATATGTACCCTGTGGACTGTGGAAGTTTCTTCACACCTCCCTGCCAATTAATGGCTGGCTCTGAGGCATGAAGGTTTATAATTCTTGGGTTATTTTTCTCTTTATCCTTCCTAGTACAACTGTGGATATTCTCATTAGCTGGTTTCCTATTAAGTTCCATACCTTGAGGCCACAAGCAGCACAGGTTCATTATCTTGCATTACTTTTTATTCTGATTGTTCAATGATTGAAAAAAATGAACAGTTAAAACTTCTAAATGCCTTAATGACATGAGATTCTCTAAGGGTGCTCCTAATGGGAAATAAAATCACCTTTTTCACAAAGAATAAAGTACCAGTGGTAGAATAAAGCTTACCATTACCAATGACTGTTCCTTATAAGCCATACACATGCTTTATGTTCCTAAGTTTTCCACTAAACATTTGTTATGTGGATACAACTTCTCATCCTACGTTTTTGCTGAAGATATTTCAAAATCATTTAAAGTCCTAACAGCTTTAGTTTCTTCTTCTTTTTCTATTTTTGCAACCAAAGTAGCAATTTGAGTCCACATAACAGACCCAACAGATTTGCATTAGAAGTATGTGATTTGAACATAAAAATAAGGAGCCTTTTTACAAGCTCACTCTACAATTGATGAATATACTGTACCTAACTGTGATGAAATATTTAATACTACAGGTTATTTGCAGTTCACTCATAAAAAGCCCCTGACAACTCCGAAGAAACTGTGAAAAACATACGAAAGAATTCGCTGATGAACTACATTTTCAGAGGGAAGAGCTATTCTTCTATATTCCTAACCAAGAAGGTTAGCATTAAGAAACAGCTTATTGTGACTTTGACAATAGCCTCCTGTGGTTTCATTCTCACCTTCATAAGCTATGCGCTTGTGACTGTCCAATCCCAAGTACTACAAAGAATCACAGATGTCTGAGTGAAAAGTAGCAGAACATTTGGTGCAGACAAGCTCCACAAAGACTATTTTTTCAGAAGCTTAAGCCAACAAGAGTAGCCTTATCTCATACATATCCAAACACAAAGACTCTTCTCACCGTTACACCTCCAAATTAAAGGACACATGTGACACTGGGGGACGACACTGGAAATGATACAGGCAGAAAGGAAGGACTCAGGACACAAAGAAGGAAGAAAGCTGTCCATTAGAGAGTATCCTAAGCGAAGAGGCACAGTCAACATGTTTTAAAAGAGCAGAGCTTGAAACAGAGCTCAAATGCGATGCAGGATGGCAAGGACAAGGACTGTATCCAACAATGGTTCAAGGGAAGCAGCAGGTAGGAGCACTCTAACCAGATGCTGGCATGTACAGTGCAGATCTCTACAGCTTGCTTAGCTCCGCAATACAAATTTGCAGTCAATGAGGAATATCCTTCATTCTCACACAGATGCATGAAATGGGTTTTGTTTGTTTTCAGGGAGTATTGAGTATTTGCTCAAATGCAAATATCTGTATTACTGCTTTTAAAAACTAGGTGACATACATTCTACTAAGATGTCTTAAATGGCTCAGCAATAGCTTGGTTGTTTTGAAAATAAATGCTTGAGAATCTATTGAAACAAAGTTTGGAAATTTGGAAACTTTGTTTCCAACTAGGAGCAAATTTTAGGAAACCTCAGTCAATTCTAATATTTAAGACTCACAATATGTGTTCATTGGTACTTACAGTTGCAGATTCTTACTAAATAAAATCCCCAGGGGTCATCAGAATGTTTATGTAAACCAGGAAAATATAAAACAAAACTTTAATGTGCTAAAGCAAAATTAGTCCAACTGCTAACACTTTAAGCATACAACCAGCTGCTAAGAGCACAACCGTAATACAAGCCATGATCACATGATATGCAGATTTTATCACTCTTACTGTTATTGACCTGGACATAATGATTTGAGTACAGGTAATATGTCAGTGCCTTCAAACTGTTGATCTGATTTACCTTGTCACATGTCTCTTTCCATGGCAGTTAAAACTCAGGGCTGTGAACGCTGTCATAACAAACTTGTCATCCACAATTACTTGAGAGCTGTATCAAAATGGTGCATCAAACCTTCTCTTGAGCCCAAATTAATTTAAAATCCAAACTAAGACCATAGGCAAATGAAGACACAGGTAACATCTGGAAAGCGGCAGGGAGGAAAGTTTGTGTCCCAGCAGGACCTGGATAAAAACAGGCTTGCAGTCCAGACAATCAGGCAGAAGATTGCTCTGGCAGCTTAACTTGACCTACCATCATGCAGCCCACAGCAACTTCTAACCACAGTGTCTCCATGAGGCAGACTAACTGATCCAGGATCTTTACAAAAAGGGGTGAGACTGCAGAAAGACATTATGAGATGTGTAGGCCTGCAAGTTGTGGGCATCTTAGTGCTGCAACAGGGATTTCTCAAAAGCATGTCAAAGTGCTTTACTCTTATCTTACTTGAACTTCTGATATGGCTTGTACCAACTCAAGCAATGCAAAACAAAAAACTTGTTATCTGGGACTGACCATCTCACCCTAGGCTTTTAGTGATAATGAAACTACCCTACTTTTTGAGGAATAAAGGATGTAAACGTAAGTCAGTATTTCATCAAACTACATGTGCTGCAGAACACACATCCTTACAAAATGATGACCAGGAAATTTCACATTTAGGGATCATGCAAAGTTATCGTATTTACATTAGCAGCTGCTCAGATCCTAACATTAGCATTGGGGAGGAAAAAGCCACACTACAGATATATACAGTCTTATTTGTGTTTATATTATTTGATTATATATTCATGCAAAAACATTAAAAAATAAATAAAGTAACACTAAATAACATTAAGAGTTAACATATCCGAACAAAGCTACCAGTGTTATTCTTCAATATTGTCTGAAAATCCTAGCTATGGGCACTTCAACACAAGCCCAGAAACATCACTGATTATAAAATCAGAGAGTGATTCCCAAGAATAAAAGCAAATGTAAGAATGCACTTATTCATTTATGTCAAGAATGAAACCAGCAGATTTAATACTTATATGGGATCAGTTACATGACTGCTGATATTCAGCTGCCTACAAATGCTCCATGCTTGAAAATATTTGTTATTGACCCTACTGATCTCTATATTTAACAATAACAAGCTTGCTAGCTGGCTAGAAGCTATGTACTTACATGCTGCATGCAGAATGGCTGGCCTCTTACTTCTCACCACAGGAAAAACTAAAGATGACCTATTTGGTGGGCCAGGGTGACCTACAAAGTGGCCTTCCAGTACTTAAATGGGTCCTACAGGAAAGATAGGAAGGGACTCTTTATCAGGGAGTGTAGTGACAGGACGAGGGGTAGCAATTTTAAACTGAAAGAGGGTAGATTTAGATTATATATAAGGGAGAAATTCTTTACTGTGAGGGTGGTGAGACACTGGAACAGGTTGCAAAAAGAAGCTGTGGATGCCCCCTCCCTGGACGTATTCAGGGCCAGGCTGGATGGGGCTTTGATCAACCTGGTCTAGTGGAAGGTGCCCCTGACCATGGCAGGGGGGTTGGAAACCACTGATCTCTAAGGTTACTTCCAACCCAAACTCATTTTATAATTCTATGAAATAAGAGATCCAGTGTTTGGAAGCAAGGAAGGAAGTCAGTACCAAGGCTTTTTTCTTTCAACCAGGTTTTAGAGATGCTGAATGCTCTCCCTTTTAAGTCTTCTCAGGAGCTTCCTGGCTAAAGAAAATGGCCATTTGTCTTTGGAAATCTCTAGTGTCTTCCTCAAGGTCCATTTATATGACCTTTACAATCTCTCCATTCCAGCAACTTTGGTCTTTGAAAAGTCACAGATTCATATATTTATTGAAGCAGTAGCTGTGAAAACACAGTTCTTTTGACACAGCTTAGGTCAGGCACTGTCTCAGTCATTCTGTAAAATCTTTTCTGAATTCCTCTTCTAAGCTTCATGCACACTGAAAAGCCTTCCACCTGCATCACAGTTTGGGGTTCTATTTGCACACTGTCTTACTCTGCTAAGCCTGGAGATACAGATAGATATAGACAGAGATATAGATAGCCCTGATCTCAACAGAAAGTAATCATTGCCTATTAAAATGCACCATACTATGCCATTCATTTTATTACACATTGCATTGCTCAGACACCCACATCCAGGGTGAACAGTACGTTCAGAACAACACATTAATCAACAATTTTAATAAAAGAATATGCACGACCAGAAGACTTTAAGTTCTGTCCCTCTCATGGCCCAAAAGATGGATCAACAATACTTAAATTCTTCCCAATAGGTATTCTCTCTACTACTCTAGTAGTAAACTAAAGATATTCTCTTACTACTCTACTATTTGTGAGGATGTTTCATGGCATCTCATGTTTCATTACTGCAGTGCTTATCTGTCCGTACCATTAAAAAGTTTCCCCTAAAGTTTAGCCTAGATCTTGCTCATTACTATGACACTTACTGAGAAAATGAGCCTGGCTTTTTCTTTTGCTCACAAGTCCAGTGAAAAGGTGTCATATAAAAATTGATGTAAGAAAATCCCTTGGAAGCCTCCAGCCTGAATATCAAGTAAAGGAGAAGAACAGGAGTGATATGAGCTGTTCAGGCACCGCACACTTACAGACAGGGCAGCAGCATCACCATCTGCTGGAAGGAGCGAATTTAGCTAATGTACCAGTTGCCACCAAAGGAGTGAGAAATGCCTTTGGCAGATATGCAACATAATGAGAGGAATACGAAGACACCACACGCTGCCCAGTTCCTAAGAAGTGAAAAGCTGAATGGCTTTCCCAAGCCACAGAGCAGAATAAATCTGCCTTGATAGTGTTATTCATAAGAGCAGTTCCAGATGTTTTTTTTTTATTTTATCTATCAACCATAGTTTAGATAGGAAGCCCACTCTTTTTTAAGATTCACCTCCCTCGTGGCAGAGGCCATCTGCTATGGTGGAGGACTCCTGATCTCCTTCGCCCAAACAGAGCCGGAGCAGACTTTCTGTTCACTGACAGTAGGGTTGTCTTGGAGGGATCAGGCCAGAAGGCACCTGTGTACTTTGGGATCTGCCCATCAGTTTGTGAGAAGCCAAGAGCAAAGGGAGTGTGAAAGTCTGATAATCACCTCGGGAACAGATTGGGCTCCTGCTGAAGAGGAATTTAGCACCTCTCTGCAGGCACCGCCTGGTCAGATGGTGCTTCTTCATACTGCAGCAGTCTGTGTGTGGCCAGGCAGCTAAAGCTCACTGTATCTTCCTAATACCTGTTCTCCTCTTTGCAACTGTTGTAGTAGCTCCAGAGCTTCTGCAAAAGGGGGAACAGGACACCTCCAGGTACAGCTGGACATGAGACACCCTATGGTGAATCTTAGGGAACAGCCCTCGGGAGACACCTTCAGGACCACTGCAGGAGCCTGAAGCGTGGAGCTCTCCAGTGACTCACAACATTACTTATGACTTCAAAGCAAACCAGGGAGAGAGCAGTGTCCCAGTGCATCTGACCACTAGATTTAACAGCAACAGCTTGTCTCTCAGTGCTGTCATTTCAACCTTTCTGAGGGCTCATGCTGACAGGGCAACAGAGACAAGTTTTTTAACACATCAACTTCAGTAGTCTGTGGTGTCACTTTTGGTAGTGAGAGTCCAGGCTCTGAGAGGTGCTGAAGAGGGTTAGCATATTAACTATTGCTAGCTTTCACCACTGATGAATGGTGTTGAGAAGTGTGGTGAGAAGAAAGCCTGCAGATGCGGCACAGCAAAAGCTGTTGGGGCTCCTGCAGTCATTTTTTGCTGGAATTAGCAGTAAAAAAGATGGGGAATTGGGGATGAGGGTAGGATGTGAATCACCAAAAAAGGTAATTCATGCTGCACTGCTCATCCCCTATCCCTCTTTCCAGAGCTGTGGTCACACAAGCCTCTGCACCAAGAGCCAATGAAACTCAGCCAGGAAGGTATATATTTTATGTGCAGGACAACGTGTGTCATTTATCCCAGTGTAGAAATGAAGTGACGACAAGGCCTTTTGGCCGCTGTGGAGGTACGGAGGATCAATACTGGTTAGCTAGCTAACAAGCAGTGCAGGGAAGTTGCCACCTACTCTTGCTAGGGAAGTGTGTGTCAAGGAGTCCATTCCTGTCCTCGCGATCTAACTATGACATTGCATGTAAAATATTTTTGTGCTATTGAATAGCTGTAACTACCAGCAGCCCATGTTTTGCAGTCTACTGAAAGCTGGCTTTGCACTTCACCGCTATTTAATATTATTTTTAAGACGTATTTGTTTCTTGCTGTAAGAAAAGACTAAAACCTCACCACTTAATGCCCCTTCAGAGCCCACAAGCAAAACTGATTATCACCATATGCCTGAAATTGCTGTTTTATTAAAGCTGGCACGCCACATCCAAAGGAACAGCAGCAAGGAGGCTGCCTCATGGTTGATATTATGGTGGAATCACAACCATGAGTGTGGTCCCACTCCATGCATCGCTAGGAAGGCTGATAATCAGATTTCAAATCTAATAAAAGGTGTGATATTGAACTCCTTTTAGCCCTTACGACTAATTGCAAAATGCAGCACCGATGCTGCTGATTGTGAATGGTTTGGGAACAACTATTCAAGTTCCAGTCCCCAGTCTGTTATAAATGACATAAGATAAACCTGTTCATAGAAAATACTGTCCAAAAAATAATGGTCAAGTACATCAAAATGCAGCCTGCATCATCTAAATCTTAGGTGATGTATCTACGTCTGTATTTTCAATCACAGGTGGTGTTACCCTTCTGTGATCTGTACTGTCATGGTCTCCTGAGCCACACTGGACCAAAGGGGTGCTGTGAAAGCAGAGGTGAGATGCAGGAGCAACCAGGACTGTATCACTAACACCATGATGGGTTACAACCATGCCCCATGCCTATGGTAGTGTTTTGCAGCTTAGCTGCAACTTAGTAGCTACCGGCTAAATCCAGAAGTAGCAGAATTAAATTCCCTCAGGTTTCATGTCATGTGGTAGATTGATGCTGGTGTCAAAGAAGGCAAAGATGGCCTTGGTCACAATATCTCAAATTGCTCTGCCCTCTTCCACCTTTTAACCTGATTGTCCATCACGCAGCTTTTCTCATGTCCAATAAGTCACAAATTCACAGCACTTCTTTCGTCTGTTCTTTTCTCCTGTCATTACTTATCCTTTTGTCACCTGAAAGAATTTCATAATCTTTAAGATGTCTGTCTTACTGCCAAGATTGGAGCTGGACAATGAATTAAAAAAAAAAAAAAATTAAAATATCAGGGGTACACTCACCCACAAAGACACAAATCAGATGATCACGGAGTAAGCCAGGCTATAAAAAATCACTGTGTGGTGGAAGTATTCTTGATTTATACCAGCAATGATGTCCTTCCCGTCAAACCTTTTTTCAAAAAGCCGACATAACTGATTTGAGACATGAAAAGCATAAGGCTCCCTTCCAAATATTGCCTCAACATTTCTTTAATATAGAGGTTTGGGTGTATTTAGAAACATTTTTCAGAGCAACACTTTGTAATTAAGCAGAGAACTCCAGAGGGTGTTAATTCTGAAAGCAAATATACTATTACAATGGAAGGTACTTGTAATTCACAACAGCAACTAACCACGACCTTCTTGGAGTATTTACAGTGGCATAAAAACAGCAATCCAGAAATACACCTAGAGTAAGCAAGCACTCAGGCCTAGACTTTCAGGTGCTCTGCACCCTGTACAGTCACTGAAGACAGTAAAAATGGGGCACTTACCACTGCAAGCCTAACCCAGTAGTAGCATGTTGTGTTCATTTCATAAGGGTGTGACTACAAACTGCTGGGCTCTGTGGCAAGTCAGGCTTAAACTGCTTAATCATTGGAGACACAGAAAACTGATGCCAGTATCCTCAGCTTGTTACTTAGTGGTTAAAAGGGCTCTGAAAGCCAGACACTTTTGTCTGAAAACAATATACTTGGCATTATTTTTCAATACTGAATACGCAGAATTGTTTTTCTTACTTCTTTCAACTCCATTACCAAAGTGTGACATTAAAGCAACGCCAAACACCACCACTTGTCACAGATGTAGGTATTATAAACAGACTTCAAAAACTCCCAAGACCGCAAAGAAAGTGATGTAGAAATCTCAAGTAGTGCCCCAGCAAATATGCCATTTAAGATAAGAGTTGACTTGCAGAGGTATTTATGTCTCTGAATATCCCTAGAGACACAATATGATATTCAGGTGCACTAAACCCAAAATGGCAATCAAGTGTCTATGACCATGTCTTTAGCACCGAAGTTAACACCTTTGAAAACATGGATTTTAGGCTTTCCTGAGATGTTTACTCACCATCCCTTTAGCTGACCCTAGTACTGGACTGCAAAAGAGAAATCTATCCTGGAGAGGTATCACCAGTTTTCAAATTAACAACACTCTGCCCTGTTCACAAGGCTTCCTGGTGGTCACTATAACAGTGACAACACCTTCCAATAATTATGACACTATGGTAAACAGGCTACCAAATATTCATGTTCTGATTCATAAGGTTTTCAGCATGAATCTCTACTGATATTACTGCCCTTACGAAACAATCACCTATTGCTACACTAATCATTTCAAGGAACCAGGTAAGTGATTTCAGTGTTGCCACACATCTGGGAAAGAGATTTAAGGAGCAGAAAAAAAACAAACCAAAGGACTAAACGATGTATCAGACGGAGAAAAGAGACTTAAAAACCATGCAGCTGTTTATACGTTCAAGTAATATCAAGGGTCTGCGGCAGAGGAAATGTCTTTACATGTGCTAAGAGTGATGCAGCCTTTCCAAGGCAGGTCCCAAGAAGGTGGACTACTTATCAGTGGTGCCAGACAGCTGAGGTTTCATCTCTTGCAATGGTCATTCACAGGCGGTGCAGCACCGATGAAAACTGAACTTTGTAGTCTGGTGTCCACAGACAGATAGAAGGGTCTACCAGTGTAAACTAGAGGTTCCCCCATCATCTTTCATACAATACATAAACCTTCAATCCCAAACCTCTGCTCAAGATGAGTTTTTGCTATGAAAAGGGAGAAATGTCAAAGACTTTGTGACATCCACTTAGGACTTCGGCTTGTGAAAGGGTTTTAAGGGAAATGATAGTGATACCTACAGCGGTAGTACCTAAAATAGCAACAAATTCGGAAAGTGATGAGTGACTGAGACCTGCTGTTGTCCAGCAGTGCCAGACAACAGTTTCCTGCACAGCCCAGGGACAATCAGTGGGCATGACAGCTACGCAAAATCAGAAACAGCATGGCTAGCAGGACTAGAGAATTGATTGTTCCCCTGCACTCTGCACTGGTGAGGCCACACATCAAACGCTGTGTTCGGTTTTGAGCTCCTCACTACAAGACCATGAAGAAGCTGGAGCACATCTGAAGAAGGGCAACAAAACCAGTGAAGGATCTACAGCAGAAGTCTTATGAAAAGCAGCTGAGGGAACTGGGTTTGTTTAGCTTGAAGAAAAGATGGATCAGGATATACTTTATCTCACTCTACAACTACCTGAAAGGAGGTTATTGTGAGGTGGGTGTTGGTCTGTTCTCCCAAGTATCAAGCAATAGGACAAGACGAACTGGCCTCAAGTTGCACCAAGGGAGATTTAGGCTGGATATTAAGAAAAAAATGCTTTACAGAAAGGGCTTTAAAGCCCTGGAACAGGATGTCCAGGGAAGTGGTAGAGTCATCATTCCTGGAGGGATTTAAAAGATGTGTAGAGGTGGCATTCAGTGTCATGGTTTAGCGGTGGACTTGGTAGTACTAGATTAATGGTTAGACTCAATGATCTTAAATGCCTCTTCTAACAAAAAACAATTCTATGATTCTATGAAGTTTTTAGCGTTGGGGTTTGAATACAGCTCTCAGCACATAAACCCATGGATCGTCAGCTTTGTTCAACAGACTCCTTGAATTTTTAATCACTCTCTCGAATTCAGACATCAGAGCAGGCAACTAAGTTTGACACAGTAAATCATCTGAACATGAGCTATGTAATTGCTTCTGATTTTACATGGAAGAAACTTGACTAATGTCGGAAAAGGTATCGGAGACATTTGAATAATGTCGTATTAAAGCAAGTCAAGCTCAAGAAAAAATGAAAACACAATGCTCAGGAAAAGCAAAATGTATAATAGTGTCAGGAGGAACCTCTTCACCAGAGAGTTCACTGAGTCCCATTTGATTCAGAAGCCATTACCCTGCATCTGTATGTTAACGAAGCAGCTGTTCCACTGCTAATTGCTGCTCCGACAAATCGCTTTTTTCCAATTAAGATTTTATTATCGGATTTATCATCACAAACAGAAATAGATGTATTTCAATTTTAGAAAGACAACAGAATGGTGCAATTATCTACCAGTCTTCCAGACGGATATAAATCAGAATCCGTAATCCCAAGGTTTTACAAATTCTTTAGAAGTTAAGCAGATTTCTAGATACACACATATTCTGTGAATGTCTGTCTATTCAAGGATGCCCGAATTAGCCCTTTTAAATTGTGCTGCCTGGTTAAAATCCAGGCATTTTAGGCCTTACCTAGACATTTAGGTAATTGATTTTTAGAATCACTGAATACTTACCAACTCCATCTCCATTCCAATTTGGTAGTCTTACACACTCAATGCCATAATCTTAAAATAATAGTTACAGTTTTCTTAAAAAGTCCTTACAGAGTTCCTAAAGAGAAATAAGTAAGGAGGAGACTAAAGCATTAGCCAGCAAAAATTAAGAATTCATAAGCTTCAGAGACTCAGACACGTGATATTGGGAGGATAACATTTCTAAGATACAGCAGTGGTCTCAGCAGGAGTGAAGAAGAAAAAAAAAAAAACAAACACATCTATTTTTTTCTATTTCTTTTATGAAGAAACTGTGCTTTATAAACAAACACCTCCCTGGCTTGCAGAGATGGCATAGAAAATTCATACAACATAGAGGAGTGATCCGAAACTTTCTGATCTTCAGTTGTGTATCATATGCATCTTTCAAAATACTGCAACCATGCCCTAAAGTTGTGTTTTCACTGAACTGGGTAATGGTATATTCTCTTCAGATGGAAGCCACAAAGATTTTAATGAAAATAACCTATCTATCATCCTTGCAGAAAGATCTGAACACCATTTTCCAGTTCAGAAATGGGGCACACAGGTAAACGAAAGAGAATTTCAAGGTTATATCTGCTTCATGCTACTGCTTATGGCAAACATCTCTTTGAGAGGGCAACAGCAACCAACGATCATTCACAGTGATACTAAAATGACAGTAAAGACAGTCAGTGCCAGACACCAATCCCTCTATCACGAGTGATTAGGAAAAATTATGGTTATATTTATTTTCTTATTAATTGTTTTTGTTGTTGTTCTCTTTATGAACATAGATGCCATTTCGTAATTTTTTAACTGTTTTCTGAAAAGGTTTCACTGGTTTTTTTAGACACCTGAAAATAACTGACAGAAAATGGGTAACTGGAGAAATAACTACTTAATGCAAACAGAGCAATAACTGTCCATCTATCAAGTATCAGCTTACAGTAATGGAATACAGAGAAGAACCACTTTAGTTAATCAGGTTGGACTTCGTAACACTTTTGTATTTCATAAATAATATTTTAACAGGAGCTTTACTGTTGGAGACCACTTTGAACAAATGGTGAAAATGGATGTGTCCTTTGTCAGAAAGCATGAAATGAAAAGGCACACTGATGACCATCTCTGCCCTTTGAAGCAAACTATTAGAAAATCAAACTCTTTAAAGATGACCTGCACCAGCCCCAAGAAAAACCTAGCAGCATCAAAATCACATACTGACTGTCCAAAATAGCAAGGCTAAAAGGGCTATGTCATAGAGATGCAAATGTGGCTATTTACTTAAAAAATGAAAAAAACCCTCACACACTAAAGTTTTCAAGGTCTCAAAGCCAATGACTTTAGAATGCCACATTCACTAAGGAACTTTGCTGAAGACTACAAGGGGTATGACTAAGTGGTCACATAAGAATAGCATGCTTGGGTTCTTTTATGTTTTTATTTTCACCAAAATTGCCTGTAATACATCACATCGAGGTGAAGTGTGGCAAGGCCAACAACTTTCTAGAGACTATGGAAATTAAGTTTTCTTTAATTAGGAAAAACTTTGACTCCCCAGGAACATTCACTTGAGCTACCCTTAGGAAATCTATCACTAATGTAGTAATAGCAAGACGTTAAAGTGATGAATCCATTGATGGCAGAGGAATCCAGAAAGCTTATATTAAATACGTAGTCCTGACACCTTCAAGCTCCACATGTCCTTCAGGAAGAAGTAAGTCTGTTATGATGATCAGAAACTCAATGTCATTCAATGTGATGTGCACTGCCAAAGAGTTATTCCCCTGACAGATAGGCTACTACAGCGTTGAAGGCTGTGCAGGCAATTAGTAAACAGCACATCGTGTAAGATAAAATACTGTCTCAAGTGATTTGGCAAATTTCTACTGTTACGGAAAGTGGTAATGGAGTGTAATGGCCATATATATCAGATGGGGTCTCAGTCATTAAGATCTCATCCAAGAGAAGAAAAACACAATAAAACGGCTAGTCTTTAATTCACATAACAGGACAGGATAAACACTGAGGTGATTCTGCCAAGATTTACATCTGTTGTTCCAGGAAATCAAGGTATTTTTGGCTTCATGCTAAAGGTTAACAATCAATCTCATCTGGTTATTCGTGTATCATCTTTCATCCTGAAGTATTCTATAGCATTTAAAAAAGAATATACAGAACCAGATCTCTACTCAATAGGAGCACTTATTTTTACTCTTCACACTTTAAGAGCTCCTAGCCCATGCAACAGGGAAGTAATGGGCAGAGGCAGATTGATGTTTTAATGCCAGTACAGTTCATTTTCTGCCACTTTCACTACTAAATAAACATGCAGTCACCCAAGCTCTTCCACCAACAAGTAAACAAAATTCAGCCTGGCTCCTGGGTTTATACAGCTTTCTTTCCCTTGCTTACATAATAAAAATGGAAACACACTGAGATTAGGCATAAATAAAAAGATGATGTTTGATGAAAGAGGAAGGTGAACACATCTCTTTCCTTGTATGTTTGAATGTTACCCACCACCATGGAAAACTGACAGCTACTCTGACAGATCTACTATGAATGCACTGAGGTTGCATGGGAAGTCCGCGCATTAAGGTTAGAACTTTCAACAATAAAAAAAAAAAAAATTAAGAAAAAAATAATGTCTTCCATGTAATTGGTTTCTATCTCATGAACTATGTGTTTTGTGAACTCTGGAGCTAGCCACAAGGACTGCTAAATATCCAGAGACAAAAGCCATGAGGTTGTATGTACTTTACAATAAACAATGAGTCTTGCATTCCAACGTATGAACATTTTTAATTTAAGTAACCCATATTTTGTCCTTCATTAATTTCTTCTCAGCTTCCCTACTTAGCTGGATATTGTCAAAGACAATAACAGACTTATTTGAAAGAACTGAGTGGTTCACCGAGAGTAATCTTACACGTCCACCAAAGCTCAAAATATGGTAACACTTATAATTTTCATACTACCAAGTGTGACAGTGATTGTAACACCACATATATCTTCCTTTTTTTAAAAAAAATTTTTCCCCTTCTTTTTTTTTTAATAGCTTTGCTTCACATCACCAGAATTTCTGAACACAGCTCTGGGAAACTTTAGTACCATTACCCGAGTCTGAATGAAGGCAAAACATTCAAGAACCTAAGAGCAAACCTTGCCTTTTAAACCATACTCTGTCAACTCTTCCAGCTCTCTCAACATAAGAAGAAGGGTTGCTAGTATTTAAATAGTGTCATCTGGAAAAGTAAATGACAGGTTCAGACTAAGCTAAAAGACACTGTTAGAAGCAAAACAAGATTGTGGAATATTATTATTTTTTTTTTTTTCTACAATGTTCAAATTTAAAAAAAGGCAAAATTCTACATTCCATTACAATCAGAAAATACCTAGGAAACTGCCTTGAACACTTAAGTTTGACATTTCATTCTCCAGCAAAGAGGAGAGACAAGGAATCACCCCTCCTCCAAATTCTGTTGCATCAGTGAAACAAACAGTAAACGTGTTCCTAATGCAACTTTGCATTGAAAGCAACTTCCTTGGAAGTCAGCAGGATTTTTATTATCAAGTTCATTAGGAAAAGCTCAACCTGAAGAGCTGTCTTGATGAAGTTATTAATAGCTGCAATTATGAGTTCTAAGTACTTTTCTATTTAAAAATGAGCCCATATTCACACTAAACAGAAACTATCAGCTCAGTGCATCTTCGGAAATTCTGGTTAGCAGTTCTGAACAAATTGCCCATAGGTATATCCCCACTGGAAAATGGACACATTGTTTCAGCAGGTCCAAAGGTCTCTGTCCGATGTTCCAGTTTTTAATGCATCTGAAAGATAACTCTTCTTCCCATTTTAAGTATATTAGGAAGAATCTGCCAAGTATTTGATGAGGTGCTAAATCTGAATTATCTTGGATGAAGCTGCTGGCCTTTCTATTGCTTCCTAATTCCACTGTGGAGGCAGTATCTTGAGACCCTCCTCCCCTCTGCTGACTCACCGTGTAAGAAAGACGGAGGGAAATGAACACCTCCAAGTGCGGCTTCCCTTTGATGTAGCAAGCCAATTCCTGAACCATCCCTGCACTTACTCTTGAACCTGATGGCTGCTCTTCTGAGCCTAACCCAAATGCCTCACTTAATGCATCACTTCACTGAAACATGAAAGCTCCTTAGAAGCACACAGAGAAATCTCAGATAGAACAGTTGCTTGATAACACTTTAGAGAAAATACATGATTTAACCCATAAAGATTTTTTTTTTTTTTTTTCTGGAAGCAAAAGTGCTGTGTAGTATGAAGACTCAACAAATCCTGCTCATGGTTGCATAGGCAGACCACAGTAAAAGCTCTCCTCCTTTGCCAAGGCACTCTTCCTCTACCATGGCCAGATCTGTGATTCATGGAATAGTGAACCGTTGACTCCAGTGCCCAAATGCTATCAGGAAACCCGTTTTGGAGAAGGTGCATAGGAGTTCTGCACTCTCATTAGCTTCTGTGAGATTGATTTCCTTTACTTATTTATGTCTTTTTGCATGACAAATTGTTCTTGATGCAGAGCCTGATGAAAACATGAATGGCCCTCTTTATTAAGGATGTATGAAAGGACACACAAACCTTTTAGCTGAAGGTGAATGACTCAATCCCTTCCGACATTAATGTAAAAATCCTTTAAAGTGTAGGTCAGTCACTTGGCTAATTTAGGGACACTAACAGCATAGTATCAGTTCTATAAGCTCCAAGTCTTTTTGCTTTTTATTTATTTTTTTTTTCATTCAAAAAATTGTCCTTTCCTTGAGGAAACTCCACTTACTACTCAGTAGGTTTGGATACCACTAAAAGACTTTTTTTTCAGGACCAAACTCCAGCTATCCTATGAAACTGCCTCACATAATTACAGTACGTGCTGAGACGATAATCTTCTGAATGTCCTTAACACCAGAAGTGCTATTACTGCTCTTTGGTAGGTTCGAAACAGAAGTAGAAAGAGAGAACAGTGCATTTTATGTCCCTCTTTTCATTATATATCAGTGAATTTACTTATGAGAAGAATTATGAATGTTCTAAAAGGAAAAAATAACCTTGGATGTTTGACTGAAAAAAATCTGTGCATTTTCCACCTCTTTAAAGTCAGTCAGTGAGCTTCTCATATTCACTCTTTAAGGCTTTAGGCAACTGATATTCAAAAAACTGAAGATTTCATTATGATCTCTTTTATTTTCAGTAATGGTTTGATGGAGATTAACCTCTAGGTTACAGTGAAAGCTCTCATGTCTTCTGTTTGCAATGACTACAAGAATTCTGCAGTTGCGTAAGATTATTCCCTTAAAAGAAATTAAAAATGTAACACAAAACTGTTATCACGGTAAGTCAGACCATGCCATACTAAGTCATCCTAAACCATGAGATAGACAGACAACAATAAGTGAAGTGGGGGCAATCAAACAAACTGTTGCAGTTTACAGATTTAGCACTGAACAACTATGTGCATGCTCCTACTCTGCTGCAAAAGCAAAGGAAAGTATGCAAACTTTAAACTCCCCTCATGGTGATTTTTGCATTGGAACGAGCTAAGAGCATTTGGCGTCCATCACCACGCACTGCTGATGAGAGCAATTCATTAACCACAGTAGCTGTATTATTTACATCTGTCGATATCCTCCTCCTCCAAGTGGTGGGAAGAGTTGACAAGGAAGGCATCACTGCAGTGGGGAAGGACAAGTAAAACAAAAGACACTTCAAACAAAAATAAAAAAATCAATACATAGCTTGGATAAAGAGGTCAAAGGAAAGTAATTAGATAACTTGTGCTACAAATGTACTTTGTTTAAGTAGAAGGAGAAAAAAAAAAATTCTTGAGTAACTAGTGAAGCCAAGAGAACTCTGAAATTTAATTGTGGTTTACTACAGGCAGTTCTGTCATTCCGGGAAAGGAAATAACATCTCTGAATTTGGATTGCCAGCCTCTAAACTGCACAAAGTGATATAAATAGAAGTGACTTAAATCACCCATTTTAATCATTATTTAAATCAGCAAGCAGGAAACATTCATTTAAATAATCAATTCTAATCGCATTTTGCAGCTGTACTTTTTAGTTATTCCCCTAAAGTAAGTTTCAGTCCAGTGGTTGGTAATCATTAAAACACACTGAATTGTAACTAAACTGTAACTATACACTAGATTGGAAAGCTTTTTCTAACTTGGACTATGCATTAAATCTGCACACACTTTAAAACAGTTCTATGCTTGGCTATGCTAGATTTCTGAAATTTTTTTTATTTAATAAATTACTTCTGTTAGTTCATTTTATATTTTATTCTTGTATCAAATTACATTGGGAGGCTAACTAGAATTCCATTATGAAGTCCATAAACAATATTTTAAAATCATGCATTACTTACTATGAAATGATAGATTAAGTATAGGAAAATGCAATACAAACTAACTGATTTGTCAAATTAATGAAAAGCTAGTCAGTGAACTAAACTACTGGTTCCTAGTCACTCTCTCTGCAAACTGCATATTTTTTGAATCTCAGTCTATGCCTCTTCAATCTAGTCTGACATCATCTCATGAAGTCCAGTTTTTTGCTTTGTACGTTAGGCCTGTTTTAGCTGAACAGGACACCAAACTGCACCAGAAAAAAAACAAAACAAAACAAAACAAAAAATACCCACAAAAAATCCTATAAATAAAATTGTAGTAAAGGCTCAGGCTAACAATACCTGGTCCCATTTGCTGACTTGGTGACACCCACCCATTCAGAGACACAGGCAGGACTGACTATTGCATTGCACTTCACTTGGTTCGGTTCAGTTCAGGCGTTGGAGTGTGCTCAAGTCTTCAAAGCTATGCTTGGGAGAGCGAGGGGCAGTGTTTGGGCTGGAGCAGTCTGGGCTGTCTCTGCATGGTAAAGGCAAGGAGCAGGTCTGATAACCAAATATAACAGGAAAATGGAAGATTTTCTAGCTTTGTCAGTGCTCAGGAATGTGAGCCCACCTGCCACGTGTGAGGCTCTGTAGCAGGCATCAATTTTGTAGGTCTCCCAGTGCCTGAGCAAGAGGCACACCACAAGTGTTGGCAGATTTGGGATGAACTAACTCATTTGGCTTCCTAAAAAATTCATGCAAGAATCAGTGTTTTGAAAGGTCTGCCACCATACAAACATTACTGGCTTGATCTAGGAGACAGTAAGAAGAAACGGGCAGTGAGATCAGTGTATAAACACATTCATTATTCCAGAAATCACTGTCCTTTTGTGACTGCATTTCTACATAAGGCATAGGCAAGGATATTGGGTTTCTTGCATTTGTAAAATAGTCATGTTAGAAAACATCACAGAAATTTATTACTCATCTTACTAGAAGCTGTCTAAATCCATACAGAACCGAATATCAATATATCAATTTCATAGATTATAAATAAACTGGGATCATGCTAAGGATCAGAGTGACATTGTGTATAATGTATATTATTTGCACAAATTTACTCTTGCTTGCACTCAATGTATCTTAGCTCAGAGAGTGCAGCAGCCAGGAATGAGTACATCATCAACACAGGGTAAGACTCTTTTTGGTGTCTTATGGGCAAGACTCAGCCCAAGGGACCCTCCCAGCCTCTTCCACTATACAGCACAGGGCTGTGCTCAGGCAGAGAGCATCCTCTTAGTGGCCAAATAGCATTGACATGACTGTAGCCATTTAAAATGCAAATGCCATTAATTTTACTTAATGATGCACCATACTTCGGTTTGAATATTTGCTGTTTGAGTTCAACATACTTAGTATTTTATGCCTCTGATCTGAGCACTCAGCAAATACAAGAAGTGAAACGTGAAGGAGCGCAAAGGTTATATAGTCTCGCTTAATGTGTGCTACTGAACTAATATGACATAATTACTACTACAAAAAAGAATTAACTACTGTGAAAAAAAAAAAAGAAAACCCAATTCTCTTTCACACATTAGTTTTATGTTGGAAATTTCAAGTGTTTTTTCTGTGTGTGCATTAGGTTTTTACTGTATTACGCAATAGGCAAGGATTCAAAACAGCTACAGCTCTACAGCCATTAGTAAGAGAATATACAAACTATGCCTTATCTTAAGCTGCTGCAGAGAAAATGACTGACATGAGGAAAACAACAACATAATAACGGGATGTAACGAATTATGTTTCATGAAAGATGGATTCTGCTTCAAATTTGGATCTGTGTTGTAAAAAACAACCCAATAAAATAAAGTACAATTGCAGAGTATCACTTCCAAATGAAGATTTCATACAGTTCTCTGCCTATGAACCTATTAATTATGTGCAGAAGCAATGCAGTCAGAAGGCACAAACAGCAGCCTGTGGGGTTTTTAAACACTATCCCATGGTATAAAGGCTCTTTGGAAAATGTAACAGTAACACACTGTGCTCGGCAGCACATCTAATAATGCTACTCATTATACTACTAGACTATCATAACTGTACTCATTCTGTAAGACTGAACGGCTGCCTATTGTTCTGGACTGGGACTAGTCAACTTTTTAAACTGTGTCACTCTAGGTGGGTTGCAGACCATAAAACACAAGGGAAACAGCAGCATGCTAGAACGTTGCCTCTGCTTTTAGGATCTTAATGTCATCACCTTGCTTATTTTCAGCTCAAAATGTGGCCAGAGCTAGATAAAACACAAGAGATCAGTTCTGATAGTTTAGAAGTCACTATCAAGATAGCAAGTCTGAGTGTTAATAAAAGTAAAATATTTGTTACATTTATCTTCAGTTATTAACTATGCTTATCAATGTTCTCTTCCATCTACACTTTCCATAGAATACTCTGCATTAGTAATGGCATAGAAGATTGCATTTGTAATATAAAGCACTGACAATATCGAGGTTTTTTCTGCACACACTCAGAATTACATATCCATATGTTCAAAACACAATTTACGGAATTACACCCAACAGAAATCTGACAAAGCATAGGTTAGTCTCATTTTCTCTCAAGCACTTTCCAATTTTATTCCTTACCTTAAAAATAAATTAATATAGTATGCATACATACATATATATGGCCAGCAAAACTAGGTAAGTGATCATCCCCCTGTTTTCAGCACTAATGAGGCCGTACTTTGAATATCTGTTCAGTTTTGAGCCCCTCACTACAAGAAAGAAATTGAAGAGCTGGAACGTGTCCAAAGAAGAGCAACAAAGCTCGTCAAGGGTTTAGAGCACAAGTCTTATGAGGAGTGGCTGAGGCAACTGGGGTTGTTTAGCCTTGAGAAAAGGAGGCTGAGGGAAAACCTTATCACTCTCTACGACTACCTGAAAGCAGGTTGTACTGAAGTGGAGATTGGGCTGTTCTCCTAGGTAACAAGCAATAGGACAAGAGGAAACGGCCTCAGGTTGCACTAGGGGAGGTTTAGATTGGAAGTAGGAAACATTTCCTCACTGAGACAGTTGTCAAGCACTGGAACAGGCTGCACAAGGATGTGGTGGAGTCACTAACCCTGGTAGGATTTAAAAGATGTGTAGATGTGGTGCTTAGTGACATGGTTTAGTGGTGGACTTGGCAGAGCTGGGTTAAAGGTAGGATTTGATGATCTTAAAACATCTTTTCCAACCTAAACTATTCTACGATTCTGTAACAGAATCTTTTTTTTTTCCCACTTTTCTTATGCAGTCATTAACAATGCCAAGGAACAATTCTGTAATGATTTTTAAGCCATATGATCCTAAATAAATCAATTGAGTTACACTGATTGGAAGTCAGTGGAGAATTTAGTTTTCAGGCACTGTCCTATATTCAACCTGTATTTGTTGTATGCTCTCCTTTTGCAATAATCAAATCAAATTTCTGTCCTCATAAGTACAAACACAGCTAAAGAGATTTAAAATTCTTAGACTGGAATATACAAATACTTTCCCACAAAAGGGAGTTTTGGTTCTATTTACTGATTTTTAAAACATTGAGAGAGGAACTTCATTTATTTCTTTTGCTGGTTCTGGTTTCTTCTTGTGTGTTTATCTTTGGTGACAAACTGAGACAGCACTGAATAAAGTGATGGTAAGAAACATTATTCCAATAAGACAGATTACTCCACAGACCTTTCCTTGAGTGAGAAATTGTGTATTCAAATCCAAAGGGCCCTGGAATAAATCCTCTCCTGGTATGAAATCAAAGTAAAAAGTGAGACCCTGAGGCCCTGTCTTCCAGCAGATGAGTAAAACCTAATCCAAAGAACTTCCTTCTGTCTATGCCAACTTTTGCAGTGTGAAAACACAAAAGACACTACAAAGACAACAGTGACAGTTTCCCATACTCATTCTGAGAGCCTGACCAGTATTTTTCCCTTTCTTGTACCTAATGGGTGTGATACCAGGGTCAAGGTACAGAATAAATTTCCTCTTCAAGGTACTTTTTTAGTATCAGTGGATGCATCAGTTGCTGCTCTGTTGCAGGGTGGACATGACATTACAGACAGTGGTGGTTGTCTCTGAGAACCACAACACACACTTTCCAGAATAAGCAAATGAAGGAAAAAATAAACAAATAGTTTGGTGAAAAAGAATTTGAAGATCCTACTGGGTTTCTTTCTTTGAATACTGAAGGCGTAAATGTAGCCTGCAATCCTACCCAGAACTACAAAGATACTACTGTGTTGCAGAAATCCTTAACGGAGACAAAAATACTGGGCAGAGAACACTTCTCAACTTTGCGTTTCTATCAGACTTTGGTGAAAGGCCTTTTAGGAAGCCTTCCAAAAAAACCAATAGACTCCATCAACTAGATTTATCCAATTCATTTGTAGAACTCCAGTAGATTTGGGGACGCTGATACTCTTTAGAAAAGCTGCAGTGATTTGCTTTACCAGCCTGAAATTCCTGAAGCATCTTTTGAGCTATTTTTGAAAAGTGCTGCTGAATATTCTAGGTCATGCAGAACAGAATTCCAGGTTGGGAGGAGTAGTCTTATTTAATAAATAAGTAAATGAATAGTTTGCGATAACCGAGGCTTGTAGAAAAGGTATCATGTACCACAGTGGGAAAAGCTATGAACACCACTTCTGGTTGAGACTACCTTTGAGAGCAAATGTATTCGTAAATTTTGATCCAAAATTGCCCAATAACACTTAGCATAGAAAAAGACGCTGTGGGGTGAAAAGACCTTCCTTAAATCAGAACCTAAAGCAAACCTAAAGTAATTTAACAATCTTGTTAAAATACAGTCTCAGAGATGTCACTGTCTTGCACAGATACTCACCTTTATTTGAAGAAAAAATAAAGATATTTAACCTACATGTGGAACACACAGGGAACAACTAAAGTGACTTAATATGCAAAATACATTGTCTATCCTGTCTTGTACCGAAGAAGTGACTAGAATCCCTAATGAAGCTAAGCACACCTCTCTTTCATATGCTCAAAATGCCCTACTTTCCTCACAGTGCCACCTGCACTAGAAACATCACCGTGCAACCCAGCTTCTCGCAACAAGCACACTGCACTCCTTTCCAAAAAAGACTTATCTACGGCGACAGACACCGGTTTATTCACCCAACTGTTTTTTATTGGATCCTTCTCTCCTTTATCCTCATGCAAACTTGAGTTAAGAATAATGCACATTTGTACTCCATATAAATGTACATTTCACACCAGGAGCTGTTGGTACTTTCTATGTGCTGGCACCTGGGGAGTATTTTTTGAAAGCCTCAGGCAAAGTATCTCTTAGATTTAGACATTCCTTTTATACGGAAGAGCTTGTGCCTCTCCTTGAACAGTTCAACAGCTGGAGTATAAGGTGTGTCTTTCTGTTGCTGCCTCACAGCAGTTAATGAAAGTAAAAAGAGAAGCTAGATAAAAATAAGGAGAGGGATTAAAATAACAACAAATAAGAAAAAGTGCCCATATGCCTTTTCGATGTGTATGGTAATGCATTCAGAGTACTGCGCCTCTTTCCACATATAAAAATAATTCAACGTTATTCTGATGTCTTGTTGAACAATGAATTTTACAAAGCCATTTCTCAGAAAATACACCTACAAGTGCTAAAACTTCTTCCCTAGTGACATTTTAACACCAGACTACCAGGTTAACTTCAATGTAAAACAATTCTTACCTTTCATTTTATGCTTGCAAAAATCTAGGGTTTGTTGTGTTGCTTGGTTTTTGGTTTTGTTTTTTTCTCATAAGACTAAATTAAATAGCTTAATACGTGACAAACCTTCCATGCACGCTATAGTTTCTACAGAGAATCTCATCTATATCTGTATCCACAGTCTTAGGGATCCTGTAGCATTTTGAAACTGAAATGCCACAGATTTAGTAGGCTCTGTAAAAACAATGGCCTATAGGAAGTTTGCTCTAAAAATCCAGATGGCCACAGAGCCATCAAAAAAAGCCAGAAAGTATGTCAAGTCCTGCGTATGTTGTGACTTCACTGATTTTTCACAAAATCAATATCTTTTAATGATGAAATGCCCGGTTTTCTCTCACTCAGTTTGTTACAGAACACTAAACAAACAAACTTGTGTCTGTTACTTACTAAAGTATACACTGGGTGTCAAAAGACTGTCCAGAAAGAAATTAATTGTAATTAAAATGCCCTACAGATTGAGTTCTTCTATTATGAAGAATAAATGAGGGGAAGTGCTTTAACCCATGCCTACATTTTATCTTTTGCAACCAAGAACACAGACTACCTACCTTTTACGTGTGCTAGTACAACTATGAGGATCTTCATTTTCAGATGTCCTAGTGTTGAAAAAACTCAAACACATACTTAATGTGGAGCAAAAAAAACACGCTGGCGTGCTCTTTGTGGTGTGAAAGTGCGTGACAAGGCACCACAATGACAGCCTGAGAAGCATCCGCAGCCTCTGCTAACCTTCCTTCACCTTGTTGCTGAGACATTAATCAGGCTCTGCTCCTCTGCAAGGACTTCAGGATGTTTTGGTCAATGTCAACACTGGGAAAATGAGAAGTTTGCCCTTTTGTCAAACTTGCCTTCAGAAACATCTTCACCAATTATATCCAAGGGCTGTTCAGAAGAAAGCTCGAACTGTACGTGATTTGTACAAAGGTACTTGACAGCATAAAAAATGACTGATGCCTCACAGAGTTCCCTTTCCTGTGTTTTACTATCTCTTTGTATCTTGTTCAAAAGTACTATGCAAAGCTGTATTGTTCATCATTAATCCACTTCCTAACAGGTTACTGTGGAGCAGAGAAAAGCTACCCAGGGTGCTCTGAAGCTGCGCTCTTTGTTCTTTATAAGCCCAGAAGTAATTTTGTCCAACAAGTACAATACTGGTACTCTGGGCCTAGACAGTCATTTTAGGTTTTAACAGACTGAGTGGGGTGTTTCTGGCATGACAAAGCAGAGTAGGCAAAAGGACACTACCTCACAGTGCTGCCAACCTGGAGAATCCAGAAACCATAAGGTTGCTCTAACCAAAATAAGATTTTTATAACAAATGTAAGCAACAAAACACACGGGGTGGGCAGATAAGCTGTCTTCTTATCAATGACTTCTGAATACATACCCCAGACCTAATGATATAAGCAAGTTCAGCAGATGTTCCCCATCACCCTTCCTCAGGCTCTTCTCCATCACCAACTTCCTTCTTCACCGCAGTGTGGGTGAACTGGGCCTGGAACGAATCTGCTTCCCTTACACTGTGTCCGCTGCAAGTTCACAGTGCTGGGACACTCCAAGTCCTACCATGCTTCTTCATGGATGGTTGGGAAGATTAAAAAGCTTCCCCACCTCTTCCATCACACAGCTTCCCCATTACCAAGCCTCCTCACTCATCACCCATCCCCTGGCCACCTTCTCCCCACACCTACGCACAAAACCAAAGCTGAGGCACTTGCTGTGTGATATTTCTGAAAATGGTAAGTTCTGGTTCCAGGAGCCTGAACAACGGTACTTTGTGCAGTGTTTGGATTTCAGCCCATACCTTATGCCTACACCTACACAGTCATATTTAGTCAGGCTCTGCAACGCTCCCCACGTTGGTTGTTAAGTGCTGACCAGCTGGATGAGTTTTAGCAGTCTACAATTTTAAACTTTGATACACACTCCATATAAGAATGGCACTAGCTATGTTAATGAACTCATGCAACTATAGCCCAGAAGTTAAGACAGTAAATGTAACACGAAGTATTCATTTTGTTGTTAGAAAATCGTTGTGAGATGTCTGGCAAAGCTGAGGCTAAGATGCAAGGCAAGTGCCAACCAAGACTGTCCTCAGGTTGTGTACCTGGTGCTTCCTTGAGCTGGCACAGACATTCTCCGTTAGACAAGTCCTGCTGTGGATAAGTCGTGAAATGCAGCTGAGCATCACTTACTCCAAAAGCCAATTGGTTTTATGGTTTGTTATCCAAGTCTCTGGCAGGTGCTTATGCAGATGGTCTCCAATGCTTCACTCCTTTCTCCTCTCGGCCGCTGCATGAGGCCACCTGATCCCAGCTCTGCTGCCTGCCCCTGCAACGCTTCCCCTGGGAAACACCCCCAAACTGTAGAAAGCTGAAGACAACATGATCTATGAGGGCCTTTGCAGCACAGACTTCTGGAGAAACCCACGCAGCCTATTTATACACCGACAGCTGCAGCAGAGGCAGAACAGACTGTACACTTGCAGACTCAGGAAAACAGCACAGCCTTGTTTCAGGAGATCATAGTAATAAACAAAATGTATAGCCCTTTTTGCTCACCTTTAAAGAAAAAGTTTAAACTGATCAATCTGCTCTTTGTGATGGCTACAACGTGTTCCTCCTTAATGACTTCTGAACAGCGAGCATTTGCTAGAGCCCAGAGCAACTGTGTAGAAAAATTATTGAGACCCCATTTTAAAAAATGACTGGCAATTTTAGCTGCTTCAATACCCGAGTGGTGTATGTTTTCAGTCGATTAGTCACTGTAGATTACTTTTCAGCCCACATGGCAACAGTTGTTTTTCGTTTTTTTTTTACTGAAAACAAGGAAAACCAGGCCAGAATGGTGAAATTCAGTTCTAATTCTCTATGTCCTCACAAATAAAAAACTGTATGTTTACCTGTAAAAAATACAGCTACAGTAAGGGTATTGTGATAAAAGTAAGATTTGGTGATTAAAATGGTACTTTTAAAACAAGGAAAAGGGAAAAAAAAAACAAACAACTAAAACCCCACCAATGCCTGGCATCATATTCCTCTCAACTTTGAAATCTAATCATGAAGTAGCATCAGAAGAATATTCTTTCTCCGGACATTATCTTCTGAAAGACAATTTAAGCAATAATCAGATTTGCTATGTAAATTAAACCTTGATAAGTCTCACTCAACATCTTTTTTCTGTGTAACCTCTTTAGAAAGATGCATGCTCCATCTAACAGTTTTCATTAATGCACGAAATCACAGGAGGTTGAAAAGGTTAAAGATGTTTAATTGCTACTAGATGATAATCAGTCAGAAATTATATTCTAGCATGTATATGCCAGCAAAGCTGGCTGGCAAAGATGTTGTATTTTCAGACACATCCCTCCTAATTCTTCCTTTCCCTTTGGAATTTATCATTAAGCTGCATTTATGTGGCTTGCATGACATAGACAGTCAGGAATCAATCTGAAAAGCTAAATCCGAAAGCTGCTTGTAATTTCTCATTTTCTGAGACCAAGTAAGGGAAAAAAACCCTACAGACTTGTTAGGTGGAAGAGATCAGCTTTGCTATTTTCATCATTTATACTATGACAGCCCTCAGAGGCTCCAAATGTGGACCAAGACTAATTGTTCCAGACCCAGGGCAAGCAAAAGATGAAAACAAGCCGGATGCCAAAACATACAATTTCACACCTCTCTTTTTACTGAAAGTGTTGCTAAGCTGTGGCTAGAAAGGAAAAGGACAAGGATCTGGTGATGCTCAGCAGTATTGGGAGATAGGGGACGGGACGAGGACAAAAGAGACAAAGTCACGGCAATTCCCATCTCAAAGCCTCTCCCCTCCTTCTTGGTCTCCTCCTGGTCTGAAGCCACATATTCTACCATGTTGGTGGTAAGGTTCCAAAAGCTATGTTAAGGCACCTAAGCTCTTTCTCTAGGACCTTCAAAGAGCCATTCACTCCTTCCAACTAAAGCCTGAATGAGAAGAACTGCCCTCTGAAAGGGCTCCTCTCTGTGCTTTCATTACAGAGGGATGCTGATGCTTTGGATTTTTTCAGCTTCTGGTTTAAATAAGCTTTCATGCAATGAACAGTTTAACAGCAGGTTAGTAATACTTCTTAGAAAGAAAGAACAAGTTTGTGTCTTCATGGAAATGTTAAACGGATTGGTTAATGAAATTTTGAAAGGCATTTAGATGCGATGGCATTAAAGGTTCGTGTAAAAATCTGAATACAGCAAAACTAAATGCAATTCAATAGCCACTACAGCACAGGCACTTCAGTACTTCAGCCTCCAATTTAAGCAGCAAATGGTATTTTTCAATAACCTTATATCTGTCTTTGCTAAAAAAAAAAAAAAAAAAAAAAGAAGAGA
>VWZK01016151.1:173482-310780 GCA_013396935.1 Baryphthengus martii
AGAGAAGAGATAAATAGTGACAAGAGCACAATAGTCTTGAAAGCTGCAAAACATATAAAAGGTCATAGAACTGCATGGGAAAAGGTCATTCAACTTGCAGGACACTTTTGAAATTTACTCTTCTCCAGATACTGAGTGACATTGCAACATCTGCAAAACTCTCTGTGAATGGGGATGAGCTTAGGTTCTTGAGCGGGCTGGCAGGGGCATGGACATGGAGAGCCCTGGGAGCTGGCGGGGCCTTCAGACCCTACTTCCCTATGGAGAGTAGGGGTTCCCTCAAAGGTGGCAGTGCAGCTGTCAGTACCAGGGAATCATTCCTGCAGGTTTGAGCCCTGAGGATGTAATTTAACCCCCATTCTCCCTCCCAGAAAAAATGACAAACTGCTTTTTCCCTTACTAATTGTCTCAAACCACAACAGCTCGTTCTGTCCTTGAAATCTATGGCAGCAGGTACTGCTTCCTTCTCAGACAAAGAGTAAACTAGCCTGTAATAGGTGATCATCACCTAAAAATAAAGCCACATTGAAATCTCTGAAAACAATCACAAAAATCTGTAAATAACTGGTATTGACCACAGGAATAACCCAAATAGCATCACAGCAGCCTCTTGGCATGGAGCTATACAAAACCAGGCACCAATGGAAACCAGAAGAGAAGGATAGACATGATACCCCAAAGTAAATCACCTTATATGGCACTGGGGAGCCCTAAATGCAAAAATCTCAGTGAAAATGGAAGATGAGTGAGAGCAACCAGGACTGAAGCCATGTCTTATCACAGAGCTGTGGGCTGGGAGGTCACCATTCAGCACTTTGAGCTCCTCACGAGCTGCTGAAGACAGAGTAGCAGCAGTGCTAAGTGTGACTTTGCAAGTTGACTTTGGTGATGGAGAGCATTTACACTGAATGTAGATCGCGTCTTTGCGAAACCAAGTGCTGCAGCATATTACATCCTTCTAAACAATATTATTAAACTACCATAATAATCACCCTGCTCTTCAATCCAAGGTCTCAAAGCACATTACAGGCAGTAATGAAATAACTCACACAGGACCACTGTGAGGAAGAAGGGGATCATTACTGATGCTGCTCACAGTCATAAAGCTGTGCTTTCAGACACCGAATTTCATTGCGAGGAGCCAAGCACGCAAGTGTCACCGTATACTTCACTTCACTGAACTCAGGTATAGGTCCTGTCAAGGATTTATCATTGCTTTCCTGATGCTCAGTATTTTAGCTCAAGTTTCAGGTCTTGAGGCTCTTGCAATTACAAGAGACTCTCAGCTTTCATTTACAAGAAACAAAATGAAAACAATCCCTAGAAAAAAGAGCTGTATTTGTGGATCTGAAGTTGGAAATCTGTTCAGTCTACCCTAAGACAGAAGGCAAATGAAAACAACAAAAAATTATTTTCTTTTTATGGTTCAGAAACTCCCATTCTCTTAAGGAACTGCAGTACCTTCCTGGGAGCTGAGTCAGGATTTCTTTTCGTGTGTGGCCACCAGTCCTGCATCGCTGTTGTGACATCAGCTGGCTAGGGCAAAGTCTTGACTTCTGTGTAGGGAAAGTTGCCTCAACAGACATTTCCAGATTGTACAAGAACCTTATGGCAGAGCTAAAGAGGGAATCCAGGTCTTAATCACCCCATGATTCACATTAATGAGGAACTGTTAATACACAAGTGAGTTAACCGGCAACTTGCTAGAGCAAACGTGATGCACCATCTTGTGGTTCTCTTGTAGCTGGAGTTCAGAGGTCCAAGTTCAAACTCATGACTTTCCCACTGCTGTCCTCTGTTACCTAAAGACAACCCTTCACTCGTGATTTCCTGTTTTTCAAAAGCACAACTCCTTCTGATTTACTACATTGGCTTCTGTGCAATTACCAAGGTTTTGCCAGCAGGTAAGGAAGTGAGCAGCACTCTGTACATAGGACAGGGACCACGACTGGATGTGAGAGCACCAAGCAACAGCTCGGACACCAGCGCTGGTGTTTTGGTGGACAAACATGTGACTTCAGTGCTAAAGTGACAGGTCACACTGGACTGTTCCTCTACTGCACTATACAAATCTATCATCAACAGTGACTGACAAACCCACATTGCTAGGGCTTGCAATGTGTGCAAATCAGAAACCAGTGGTAGCAAAGGGGAAACAAATCAGAGTTTCTAAGAGAATCCACTGTACATTTCAGAAATATCAGAACTTAGGTCTTGAATTTATTTTTCCTTTAAATATATATTGTGAAGTTTAGTAACCTAACATCTATCTAGGTTCCCTACTCCCGAAATGCTTTCTATGTGTTTAGACGCAACACCAGTTATTCCGACTTTTGACAGTAAAGGAAGCGTTAAATGGGGTGACTGCCCCAAAGCCAAACAAACTCCATATCTAGCCATAAAAACAATAGAGTAATTTGTCCTTGGGGAAGGGGGGAATATCCAAGGTAGATGACAAATGGCTAAGTCATATGCATTCACTTCCTGTCTACACCAAAAAGCAATTAAGCACCTACCAGCTTGCTGTGGAAGCCAGAGCCACAAGCAATATTTTTTTGTGAACGATAACCTGCCACGTCTTCTCCACTGCATCAGCAACTGCTGCTGTTCATGTTGGGAAGGTCTTTTGAGCTTCTTCAGATCCCCATATATGCACATGACTCTCATCTTTCCTGCACACTGAGGATGTGGGGAGGAAGGACTTTGGAGGTCACTGTTGGACTGTGACCATGAATGGCTTTAAGGAGGCAGAATAATCTCTCAATATACTCAGCTGTCATATAAGACAATGACAATCTGGCACTAATTAAATCAGTGCTTCCTTTCTCCTCTCTGCATTAAAAAGCTATACTGTGTTTAATTAATTAATAATTGGATTAATGCACATAAGTACCTGCACAGGGCGAAATTACTAGGGAGTAAAGGGCTCTTTATTCCAGCAGAGAAAGCTACAACAAAAGCCAATGGCTGGAAAGAAAAGTCAGACAAATTCAATGAAAAATAAACTAGATATTTCAAAGAATGCAGAAGATAAGCATCGGTGAAAAAAAGGTCTTGTAGCCTTTAAATCAGTATCTTCCCAGAATATAGGCTTTAGTGAGGCACCAGTTAGACATCTAGACATCTGTAGGAGCAATTAGGTGACTTTCTACAATTTGAACTACGTAGGTGGTCAGAGTAGATGATCTAATAACCCTCTGACCTTAAGAGTATGAATCTATTCATTCACTATCCTATCACACTGCAAAACCCCTGCTGCCATCTCTAAAACAGAAACTATCACAAGCAGGAAAAAGAGGAGCTCCCATGTCCTGTGCTGGGAGGTCTAGGGAAAAAAAAATCACTCCCATCAGCAAATAAATAAATAGAACAGTGCTGCAATAGTGAATAGCACAATAGTATCTGTAATACAATAATAGTACAAAAATAATGGTATAACTACTATAGGAAACGAAGTACCGTCCTAAATTAATTATTTTTCTCCTACAGTTAAAAGAGTCCCTTAAATGTAGTAAACTTTTGATGGGCAGAGAATAAAAAAAATCAGCATTTCTGTGTTACATTACGATTCTTTTAAAGGGTGATGTATATGGGGGGAAGGGCTATTTCATACTCATGACATGATTTACAGTCAATATGCTGAAAAGCCATTGAAATTATCTCAGTTGTTACCTTAGATGAGAATTTGTTTCCCGTCTGAACCCAGCTAAATGTATTTTCTCCTTTCACACTCACACAATCACTAAGGGTTCAATCCCACACCCATCTCCAGTAATGGCAAAAATCCCATTGACTTCACTAAAAGAAGGATAAAACCCATTCCTTGAAGGTGTTACAGCACAATTATAATCACTTTTTCAAAAGTACCCATGAGACAAAAGAGTGGGGGTTCTTATTGTTTTTCAAAAGATTAAATTAGCAGAGAAAATGAAGTTGCAGTTCTACACCAGCTTTGATGCAGACCTAAACAACCTGGGGTAAATGCCAAAGCATCAAAGCATTCAACCCAAGAGCTAAGTTAGGAGACCACATGGAAATCTGGTAAGTATGTATTTTCAAAGGCATCTAAAATGGATTCTCAGAAGCCACTTCTAAAAATCATTCACAGGCATTTTTGATGATTCTACCTGTGGTCGTTGTGCCACCCATCCTACAAATCAGTTTTGACTGAACAGAATGAAAGATTGCAACACAATTCAAGGTGGGGGAAGGATACAATCTAAAGTAATAAGATCACGCTGTTATTCATTTACAATACTTTCACATCCTGACAGTTCCATAATTTCTGGGAAAGATTTATCTTGTCCTAACAAAATCATTTCTCAAGTGTCATGGCTTAAGTGGACCTCTAGAAGAGGCAAGGCTGAGGACCAGGTGCCAGGTGGGAGGCGGTATGCTGTAGTGTGCCTGGTTTCACATCACCAACAGCATAGATGCAATGATGGAGTGGGGATGTCTTTGCTTAGAGAGTGGGAAAAGTGATCCTGTGGTGATTCTGAAACCACACAAGCACAGAAAATGTTATCAAACTGGAACAATTCAGTCTTACCTTTAAAAAAAACCCCAAACACGTATATGCAACTTTCCAGTAGAGACTCACTTAGGAAGGGCACTTCATGGGCTCTATAAACCATTTCTAAGGCACTCAGAGTTGCATTTATACATTTTTTTTTGTTTTTAAAGGCAACTGAATATTCACATGCACTTTTGTATTTTAAGTGTAATTTCTAATTACATGTGCAATTGCTAATCCATCTGTTTACTACATACTGTAAATGTCTGTAGTTATATATGCTTGAATAATTATTGAAAATTAAATATTGTAAACAGTCAAATTAATTTCTCTCAGCATACCAAATGGCAGGAAGGCTGCAGAATGATAAAATATTACATGTCCCCAGAAATGAAACAAGTCACTCCTATCCCACACCTCGCTGAATGTGCTTATTATGGGTCTGTAACAGATAGGAAACTTTTTAATCCAAAAATTTGTAGCAAGAAGAATCTGAAAAGCTCCATTACACTCCGCTATCAGTGAGAGAGTGATTTGAAAATAATGTGGACTGGAACATTTTTCAGCTGTGCTGGAACAAGAGCATCATGTTTCTTATGTGAGGCAAGTTGGTGCTAATGTTTCCTTATTTCCATTGTGTTAGAACCAGAGGAATATACACAACAAAAATTTTCTTTTGTTGATTTATTTATAACATTGCATGGCAATAATGGTATTTAAGAAGACTTGAACAGAAAATACGGGAACACACAATATATGAATATACATTATCCATTCCCAGAAGAGACAAGGCCTTTCAGCTTTCTGTGCAAAACAGACTTGTGCCATAAAGCCCTACTACTGCTATGGTCATTTTTGGCTTAAACTGTGCTCATTATGCATTAATAGGTTTTCAATCCAGATCAGATAATCTGTTTTGAGCTCTTGGATAAAAAGTGCCAGGGAATTTTACTGCTCAGATCTTTTGTCTGCTGGACCACAACTTTGGAATAGCACCTTTACAGCTAAAATTATCCTGAGCCAGAAAAATAAGATTATTTCTAGTCTGAATTTCTCTAACACCACCTTCTACTGACTTTCATACCTTTTATCTGTTAGATGAAAGAAAACTTTTGTCAGAAATCGTGTCCCCATGAAGACACACACCAACTATGAAGGCATCACCACTTAAACTTTTCTTGACAAATTACACAGCTGAATTTCTTCAGCTCCTCACGGTAAGGTAGGGTAAATTTTCATTTTAAAAAAGGCAATTTAGAACCCCAGTGATGTGATCCTTTTAAGTAGGTGGCTTGACATAGAATCCAGGCAAACCTGAAAATCCAGCTCTAAATGTCTGACTTCACCATTTAGCACTGAGCCCCACTGCCTACACAGAAACACACATGAAGAAAATGTAGGATCTTAACTCTGGTACAAGCACCTACACACACACTGTTATCAACAAGAAACTGGGTATCTACTCTGGCTATAGGCAACAGGTCTCTCTCTAAACCCAGTCTACAAAAACGCTTGAACTATGGTGTAAAAGGAAGGGATGGGGATGCTCCATTAGATATTTTATTTTTTAACTATGGTGAGGAGAGTAGCCAGCTTTTCCAGAATATAAAGGAATTTCACCTTTCAGGAGCACAAATGGACATCATGTTTGAAAAGTTCAGCTTTCTCAGGTACTGCTGTCCTCATATCCCAATGGAACAGCAGCCAAGCCCTTTTACTGCAAGACTGTCACTGTCATTCTTTCCACAGCAGGAGGAAAATCTCTCTACAGACATAGATGTAGGATATATGTATCTCCTATATACAATTTGGCACAAATCCCTTGCATTCCCTCCCTTCCAGCTCTGCAGGACACTGCAAGCTGCAGCCACAGGATGAAGCCCATGACACACAGGGGCACATCGGCACCTTGCCAGCAAGGGGATCAAACTGCCCACTCCTTGAGTTTAGAAGTCTGGTCTCCACTCCTTCCCACACCAAGAGTGCCCAGGCACAAACTTAGCGCTGATCAATACCACCTTTGTTTTTCTGCCGCATCCCCATCTGCTTTTTCCCATCTGTTGTCTCGAGATCTCCCTTAACTGCGAGCTTTTCAGTGTAGCAACCATCTTTTACTCCACTTATCCTGCCAAACACAGCAGGGTGCTACCTCACGACTGTAGCTACAAAGGTGCCAAAATATTGCAAATAAATATTCAAAAATAAGTCATTGTTTCAGCTTACGAAAAGGCAGCACAGGTTTTGCATTTCCTCATTGAGTTCTTAGTTCTGAATTATTTTTAATTACTAAATGAAAAAAAAAAACAAAAAACAAACAACCCCCCAGTCCCTCTTCCTTTTCCTGCAGGACTCAACATAAAGTAATTAAGGTATCTTGAGGATGTGTTTCTGGGTTGCTTTCTTTTTTTTTTTTTTTTTTTCTTCCCCAAGGCACTATCAGAGGAAGCACTATCAGATGTGAGGATGAACATTCATGATGACAAAAGTCAAGTCCACTCACATAGATGGGTGAAACAGTCTCGAATATGGAATATTTTCTATGTGATGTCACTGTCTTTATACAGTCATTTCAACAAAATATATATTATTTTCTTCACTTTTTCACCTTTTTTCCTCATGTTTGTTTATAAGGAAAAATGAATTCTCTGTATATAGAAATTTTCTCTCGTCTGACATTTTTTTCCCCATTAAATCTTTTATTATGTTCCCAGTGCTGCACTTCTACTGTTAACAAAGTAGTCAGGTAAAGAGGTTAGATTGATGCCTTGCAGGCTATTTGTAATATCCCAGCAATTCTGCACAATCAACTCCAAGCAGAAAGTAGAAACAGAAGTTCCTCCTCCACTCTCATGAGACCCCACCTGGAGTGCTGTGTTCAGTTCTGGGGCCCCCACCATAAGAAGGACATGGACTTATTGGAGTGGGTCCAGAGGAGGGCCAGGAAGACGATCAGAAGGAGATCAAGAGGAGAGGATGAATCAACACATTGGAGCTCAGCTCACAAGCAGGAATTGAAGCCCATCGCTACAGCTGACTGAAGAAGGACTGTATCTAAATCCTGCCTATTTATTGCTCTGACTGCAGGTTGTGCACATATAGGACTCTGCCCTCAACAAGAGAACCCAACTCAAGCGAAGCGGCTTCCACACATACAAATTCAGGTCACCTGCATCTTACTGAGTCAAAGCCTCAGTAGACTACTCTAGAGTTAATTCTGCTCGTGTGGTTGCATTGTTTTTTTTTCGTTAATACATAACATTCCTTTAATCAGTTTGGATTACATTAAGAGTTACAAGAAAGAAATAAAAAACCTGAGAGAAATCCCCTAAGAAATTAAAGACTTACTTAAAAAATATCTACAGCATCACGTATACCTAAGCTGTTAATAGCAACTAACATTCTTCCATCCCTCCATCTACTTTGAGTAATCTTAGTGTGTTTATCCTCTGTTTAATCAATCTAATTCACACCTATTCAATAAAAAATTTAGCAAAAAATATTCTTTGCATCATTTTTAATATGTTCCTAGGTCTTATCTCAGAAACTGCCTCAAACACATAGAACAACAAGAAAAAAGAGAAAATTCTGCATCCCTGGTTGTGTCTCCTGAAGGATCTTTCTGAATACTGTAAGTGATGGGCATACAATGTTTCTTCAGAGATTAAAAAAACCCACCTTGTTCTCACATGTTCTCGCATTAACCAAAATAAAAAATATCTTTGAGCAATGACAGCATCTTTATATAATAAAATCTTCTTAAGTATAAGATGGTCAAGTTCTCAGGCAGCACAAACCATAACATTCAGCTGAAGCTACAGTACCATAAACACCTGTGCTCCTTAGCAACTATTTTTTTTTTATACTGCACATTTTATTACATAGTGTCTGTGATTCAAATGAAGGTCAGAAAATGCAAGCATATGGTGCATGCAAGCAAAATTAATTATAGTCAAAATATTCTCCTGCAGAGCAGTCTTACATTTATCTTTTGGGTATTATGGCTACATTAAAGAAATTGTGAATGTGCACTGCTGTTCATACGTTGTCGGTAAGTTAAAAGTTCAGGAAATAATACTTACTTTTCAAATAAAATCCCTTCAAGACCTGAAAAGCTATTTGCTAATTACCATACAAATAGATTAGTGCAGCACAGATTCCTTGCACGTAACTCATCTGACAAAAACATGGAATCTCACGTAGAAGGCAACAAACCCACAGCAGATCATGACATTGACTCATACTCACACGATGCAACGAGCAAATCCATTCTTGCACAGAAAGTATAACAAATTTAATATTGAGAAAGAAAGAGTTAGATTACTGGGGAGTACCGTGGGGCTTCAAGGCAATAAGTTTCCTTCCTTGGCTCCATGACAGCACCAGACAAGCTGCTTAGGGCTGCACCTGCATTAGACTGATGAAGAAGGGGTTTGCTTCACCTACCCGAGACACAAGTCAGCTCTGCCTTTATATTGCTTGGGAGGCTTCATCAGAGCCATCCATGTCTCCTTGTCTCTGTGCAAACTGGAATCTTTCCTTGACTGTGTGCAACCCAGGCTTGCCATTAGGCAAGAGAGAAAGCAAAGAGAGGAAGAGTTGAAAGGAAGAGAAATGGGGGAGCAACTGCAAACAGGATAGGAAAGAGGTGCAGCTGGGGCTCCCATGTGCCCAGATAACTTCTACTCACATGGTTGGGAACACTGGTGCCAGATCACCCTTGCTTTCAAGGTTCAGCAGGTCAAGATGGGCCGGACTCATTCCAGTAAGGCCTTGCATTGCGTGTGGCTAGAGGTTTTGAAGGCAAATCAAGACCAAATCTGCCTTACTGGCATAAGATGAATTAGTTGTTTCCTTTGCCTCACTCCTCTGCTTGTTGAAAAAGGAACAATGATGCTGCTCTACATTACCATGCATTATGAAAGCCTTAGCTACCATGGGAGGAGAAACCAGTTATGAACAAGAGGTGAAGAAGTACAATCATAGCAGAATCCACTTGATCATCCATGTAAAAACATGGTTACAAAAGCAGAGTCCCTTGTAGGGAGATGTCTTTTAAGATCTAACTTCAGAACTCTTAAGAGTTCTGCAGGAAGTTTTGTATAATGTGAAAGCTGTGATTAGGGGGGTCTTCTGATATTTAACCCCCAGATACTGCTTTATTTTTATACATATATATCTCCTGTTAAATTAAGCTCTGTGCGTCTAGACATATGGCAATGCGATCTGTACAATTATATAGATAAGGTCACATACTTAATTGGCAACGGCACTACTAACTTCAAACAAGTTGTGTCAATCTTCCTAGGGAGAGAAAAACACTCTCATTAACATAAAGGGAAGGGGGGAAAAGAGGGGAGAGTAATTTTGCAGAAAATAATTATCTTTGGTTATAACAGCGTAACTCTGATGGAGATAGAGAGTCAGAGAGAAAAAGAAGAGTAACACAAATCCGCTGTTAACCTTGATTTTTGAGGAGACCAGTTCAGCTGCATTGCAAGGTGAGGCGGCTTTGGAGGCTTAGTAGGTGCTCACACAACCTCCTATGTGATTACTGACATCATGATGGCTTATGTAAATACAACTGTCTTCACAATTGCCTTTTCTTATTCCCATTTCCCAGCTATTTTTTTTTTTTAATTTTTTTTTTTTTTTAATATTCACATGCAGCCTAGGTCAATCTCATTCTCCCAGCCAGTAAGTATCTCCATCTTTTTTTGTTCATACCAAGGATGAGACGTAAACTGAGAGTAAACTATAGCTACAGTCCTTGCCTTTAACTTCCAAGCCATAAAGAAATATTAGAAAGTGCTCGCACAGTAAGGTGAAGATACACCATTCAAACCACTGGAAGTGCCTGTCCTAAGATAACAATACAAATGTATTCATTGAAACACAAAAGAAATAAATATGGAAAAATGTTCATTCAATATTGTCTGCTTGGTATTTCCAGGGTCCAACATCATAGAAGCATGTAGCACCTCTGACTGTTGAGTAAAAGATAAGTGTAGTAGGAAATAAAAAGAAAACAAAAAACCCCAAACTCACCACCCTGCCCAAGCCTTCACCTCATGTGAGCTAACATCACAGCTTTATTTTCCTCGCTGGCAGCTCCCTCTCCATACCCCTGCCCCTCCACAAACACCACACTCATGGGCTCCTCATGTCAGAATCCCTAACTCATCAACCTAATTCCCCACGCCAGAATTCAGACTTGGACCATGAGCAATTACTCCAATGCAGGGCCATTCACTGCTATTATAATAATAACGTATGGCAAGTATCCATAGTATAGGCATCGTGCATACATTTAACAGGGTTGTGACTCAGTACTTGCGGTACACAGTTTTACCCAATCATCTCAATTAAATTTCTGTCATTGATAATAATTCTGTTAAGGGTATTGGGCTACCTGGAAGTGAATGCAACAGCCCTAATTACAAATTAGTGAAGGAATTATGCAGTATGTTGAAAAGTTAGATGGTTTCTTGACCAGTTCTGACTAGCCATGGCTTCTGGAAATTTATGAATAGAGAAACTGCACTGACAGACAAGGTAGAAAAATCAACTTCACACCTAAGGTGATAGCCAAGTGAGTTCTGAGTAGGACAGAAGATCTGCTCTGCTGATGGTTTTGAAAATAAGAAATAATTGCTGCAATGTCCAACAATGTAAATTCAAGGGATTAATGGCAAAATCCTTGCTGTTCCAGAATGGGTGCTGGGGAAGGACAGGAGAGAGTTTTTCGGTTATCGAGCAGTAACCTTCTCCATCAGTAAACATTGACTTACTGGCCCTCGCCACACTGTTGCCCATCAGACATAAGTCTCTGCTGAATCAATCAGGGAGTTCAGGTTAAAAACTGATGTTGCATTAAATAAGTGAGGACACAACGCTTCAGTGAAGGCAATGGAGATATTCCTGAAGCTTCTTACTGTGAAAGAGGACTAAAAAGGTCATCATGGAGATCTAAAGAAAGATTAAAATTTCTATAAGCCATGTTTAAATCTGCTGATTACAAAGAAATGGCATTTATGAGCAGTACTGTACCTTCTAATGACATTTTAAAAGAGGCACTTGATACCACAGACATGCAGCAATCTCAACTGTATTCAGTGCTTTATGAATCAAACCCACTGCTAGCAGAAATCAGGTCTGTTCAGGAGAGATGATAAGGCTGGATTTATTATTTTAGTAATAGCAGCATTACTGTAGCCTCAACTAAGGTGACACAGCTCACACCTTTATCCTCTCCACAGATAACACACACAGAGTAAGGAGGGAATCACTGCCAGGGAGGATGGAAGACATGGGTTGCCTGAACTCAAATTTTCTCATTTTCAGTGGAATCAGTGGTCTGGCACTAGTCTTGTTTAATCTAAAAAAGTTTTATATTTCTCTTCATTCTACCATTTCAGAAGTGATGCTTCTCTTTATTTTTATATACCTATGAATGCATGACTGTGTCTGGATGTCTATAAATGCCGAGACGCCTCAAAAATCAATAGCTTGCATTTCCACGGCCTTTTGATCTGCAAACTGTCTACTGTGAACTAATTTCCAGGACAATCACATGAGGTAAGAAAATATTTCCACTTACAGAAAAAAAAAAAAAAAAAAAAAAAGAAGAACAGTGAGGTTAAGCGACTTACTCAAAGTCAAAAGAAGAGTTCACGTCACTGCTGGGCTGCAGCTCAGGAGTTAATTGAACATTTACTCCAGGGAATAAACATGCACTGGCAAGCTGATGGGTTTGAGCATTTACATCCTTTCTGCCCTGTTTGTTGTGTTGTTTTGATTTTTTTTTTCTCTCCCCCCCCTTTTTTTTTTTTTTTTTCTTAATTGTTATCATTATTACAGTTCTTGAGGTAGGAACTTTGTCTAACACACTGCACAATGCCTAGCAGGCTTTTAGGTCCCATTGTGATTAAGCATGTAAATTCAACATCCATGGTCCTCTGATTTGCTAATTGCTAACTCTGGGCTCAAACCACTATAAATATACTGTCTAGTAAAGAATGAGCCATCTCAAAGTAGAAATTAAAGCTTTTAACATGCTCAGAAGCTCGGTTTTTAATAGTGAGCATATTATAAAGAAGTCATTAAAAGCTACACTTTTAAATACTATTGAGAAGTGAAAGAAAAGAGAGTAGATCATTTAGCATGTGTTGATACAACATAAATTACCGAAAGTGGAAGCCAGCTAATGCGCTAAGGGAATTACATTATAAAAATCTGATTTAGTTATAGATAGTTATAGATCAGTGATGGATACTGGGCTGGACTCTTGCGGTGGTACGATTCCCCCTGACCCATGGGCTGCTCAATACAGGGTACAACTCTCCTCTCTGGGCCACACAGCAATGCATTGGAAAGGTACAGGCTGAGCAAGGTTGTGTACCAGGGTGTTAAGGCACCGTTGTAATGCTCGTGGATCTTGCCTCCCCTATTCTCTGGGGACAACAACCACAACTACCTCCTGCAGTAGAACGGAGCATTGAGGCATTCCTTCTGACACACTCGGCTCCTACTCTCTTTCTTGTCATCTTGGATGACCAGTCAACCCACTTACAACCTGCTACACTTATACTTGGGTTGTGAACCAGAGGGGGGATACCAGGACCTCAAGATCCAGTAACATGCACAAACCAGAATATTAGAACACTCAAGTCAGGCTGAAATGGAAAAGTACCTGACAAAAGACAGTTATCTCAGACCCTATAAATAGTGATCCAAAATGAGACGCTTTGAGCTCTCCTGAATCACAGTGGGCTGTATCCAGCATCTCCCCTGCGTTGGGATGCCTCTCCAGACTGTTGGCCGATGAACTCAATGCAAGGCCTGGGAGAGGCCACCTCCTCAAGACTCAACCCCTGCCCATTGAAAAAGGCCAATGCATTGTGAATATTTACTCTAAATTCAAAAGGGGAAAATTTAACTACAGGCCAGTCTCTTTTATTCACCTCTCTAGCTGTCTAGGTGTTTATTTCATGCATTTGCTTTTATGAACGTGAGCATCTACCTATTTCACTGGCCAAGTATTTCTGTGTCAGTATGCTTTGTGTTTACACATGCTTTGGCTAGAGATACCTTGTAGTAAATTAGTGTGAATCTTGTCATCCTGAGACCTGTAATTAAGTCACTGTTTTGCTAAATCACTTGTCATAGTAAATGTTGCTAAAATCAGTTTGGTTTATCTCATTTTATTAGTACATCTTGAATCGATGATAAATAGATTTGATATAGTTTGATTTATCTGTGACAACTCTACAACTGCTGGTGAACTCAGCATTTGTACACTGTTAGAGATTGGAGAAGGAAGGGAGACCAGTTCCTCAAGTTCACTTTTGATTGCAGAGACCTACAGTCAATGGTTTCATCCTCTGCAAGGTCTCCTGTGGTCTTAGACAGGTCAGTTTAACTCCAGGAACACTTCTAAGAAGAATGACAGTAATCATGACATGATCTGCATAGCCAGTTTACTCAACACATGGAGCTGTCAAATAGGACTTCATGGCCAAAGCATGTGCAGGAGATGTCACCATACACCCTCCAGAAGGAGCCTCCAGTGGGAGGGAGATGATCTGCAACACCCTCAAAATTCAACACATGCTTTTCACAATTTAATCACTATAGCACCTAAAACGCATTCTGGAGGGAGATGGCAGGTTAGACTACACAGTCCAAATGAACAAAAATGCTGAAGACCTTCATTTACAAAACACTGAAGATATTATTCCAGATTTGCTAAGACTTCAGCAGCACGCATGGCATCAACTGCAATGTCAAGCAGGTCCCCCAGTAATGCAGCTGACCCTCCATGATGGAGTGGGATCTGGGAGAATTGGTGGTCAATGAACAGAGAAATCTGCTCATTCTTGAAGAACGGATTATTAAAAAAAAAAAGTAACATGAAATGCCCCTTATAAGAACAAAGTAACAAATGGACCAAGGTGATACTAAGTTTAGTTTGATATTGTTGATCTGAAGTCCCTTAGAAATGTCATCAAACAGTAATTTTGCTTAATCTTTTCAAACGTTCTAGAGTTTACCTTCAATTATTACACGGTAGGTTTTAAATGCCCCTTGCTTTACAGAATTTTCATATGCTAGTCATTCTCTTTCTCACCCAATGCAACTTGGGTTTAAACCTGAAAGATGTGCCGGGCTGTAGTAAGAAATATGTTGCCTCCACTTCCATTCATTGTCCATATGGCTTTTTGCATCACGTACAGTATAGTAGAAATTGTAATAATTGGATTATTAAGATCACTGAAGTTTAGCTCCCAGAGCAAGATGTGTTCCCTTGAGATGGTATCTACTGCAAAATCCCAGCAGAACTGAAAAATTCTGAAGTGTTTAACAGTTTTTGTTCTTCTACAGGAAAAAAAAAAAATCACATGACAAACATGGGCCTTGGAGAACAAGAATTTACCAGAGTCCCAAGAGCGCTCTCCTGTAAATATAAACCACTATTTTTTCTCTCTCCTTTCTAGCATACCTTTATTTCTGGGCTGAGAAGAAGCACTGGGTAGCCAGCAGCTGTACTGCTGGTAACCTTCAGGACACAGGGCAGCAGCAGAGTGCTGGATTTGGCTCAGTCTGTGAAAGCAAAGAACATGTGTGGGGATTTCTTGGGACAAACCAAACAAAAACATCCATAAAAATCAGGATGTATGGCCAGAGGGTGAAGCGCTGTTTTAGTATGGCAGGCAAACGTGGCATTCAGCCCCAGCAGGATCCTGAGCCGGCTGGCTTAGTGAATGCAAAAGAAAGCAAAGATCAGCCTACTGAGAAAAGCAGCATTCGTATCAATTAAATTCTGACACTCACTAACCCCATAGTGGCTTATATAAATATTAACACTACTTCAGCATGAAAATATCCATTCTCTTTCCAAATCTAGGTGCAGATGTGACAGTTCATAGACAGCTTCCAGACACAGAATCAGTGCTCTGGAAAGATGTACTGACCTACACATACTATTTCTAAACCCACTAGTGCATCTTGTCTTAAATACTGCAGCAAATACAATTTTAGGAGTGCCAGGGGTGTGCCTCTGTTTAGACAGTGCCAGCAAAATACTAAGCAAAGTGTAACCAAATTTTCAGACACATCATCATGATTTTAGAGTAAATTCATTAACAGTGAAATTTGGTCTGTGGCATATTAGTTAAAATACCTCTTAATCTAATCTACGTAAGACTGAAGAGAAGCTTACTGAGTTTGTCCAATATATGTGCAACACTAAACAAAATAATGTGACGGTTTGAATTAAAATTCATTGTTTTCCTCAGAGCACAGAAAAGTAATAAATCAACGCAGTAAATTACCCCTGTGCTGTGCTGTGAAATTAACACCCTAATACATGAAATAAAAATAAGAATTTATGGCCCTACTCAATCAAATTTCTTTTATTAACTCCATCATCTGTTTTATTTACCTTCTTCCACATGCCTCTCACCCCAAAATAACTCATGGAACCTGGGGTAGCCATAGCACTCCCACAGGCTCAGCTGGGACCTGGCCAGCTCAGCTACTCCACCAGCAGCTCTGCCTTCTTCCTCCTCCTTCTCAGGCCCCATCTCAAGCCACCTACCAAGGAGTAAAGCCCTGTGACCCTGTGCTCTGTCAAATCAAGCCTGAGCCCTCACCAGCACAGAAGTCATGCTGAGAGGGAAACCCTTGGCTCCCCCAGCAGCCACAGCCAGATTTAGGCTGACCCGTGGCTGCTGGAGGTGCTGAGTACCAGGAATGCTTCCATTGCCACTGGGTGTATGATATAGGTGGGAAACCAATGTATAGGGGATGTCTTTTCCTGGAGGGGAACTACAGCTATTTGAAGCTAGATGTAGCTTGGAGAGTGATCACGTAACCTGGAGAGTCACTTCAGCTATCTGAAAAAGATGTTACCTACACACTTCATAAAACTGTGCCTTGCTCTTGCTCTCTTGGATCTGCTAAACTGAGGCAGCAGTCTCCACCAGTTTGTAGAACAAGGCTGCCTTGTTCTCAAGCACGGATGATTTATGGTTTCACACATACTCATGCGCTACATTATTCAGTTAGTGCTTGTACCTATGAATATCAGCTCACAAGATAAAAGTGCATGCTGAGAGGTGCAGGCTGATGATGTTAGAAAAAATAATCGAGGTGAGAAAACAAAGACCTTCACTGGAGGCTGCCCACGCTGCCTTTCCACACCCATCCATCTGTGCTCATGTTCCCATTCTCCTCTCCTGCAGCACCCATATAAACCCCAAGCCCACAGGGCAGAGCCCCTGCCACTCACACGTACTCGTGCTCCCACAGCAGAGCCAGCCCCCAGCAAAAGCACAAGCTGCTCACGATGACTTCAGTGCCGAAGTCTTGCTCTAAGCAGCTTTACAGCAGCCCTTGGCTCCTGCTGGAGCAACTCTTCCTCTCTTCAAAATCTATAAAGCAAACTGCAGGATACAATCCTGAAAGGTCTGAAGACTGCCTTCAGACAGATCCAAATACATGTAATGTATTTGCAGTTCGACAGGACCTAAAATAGCCATGCAGAGCTATGCCAGTCTATCAAAATGTAGGAAGTGACAGGTTGTCTACTAAAAGGTTTCTTCTACCTACAGACACAGCATACAAGGAGTATCTTTCCTTCCACTACCCACAAAACAAATGAAGATTATAAGATTTGGCTGCAGTTATTGGCCTGTATCAGAACTGGGAACAAAACTTGGACTCCCTATGTCCCCACCTGGTACCTTGATCAAGTGGCACCACATGCAGTGGTACATGTGCCTTCACAAATCTGCACGATCCGCATGAGCTATAAAGTGTCTGAAAACAACCTCGAGAGGAAGGCAAACACAGTCATTGCCGAGCCTCAACAATCAATGAGGAGCACAAGACTATGTAGAGAGGGACATGCCATGATCAAGGTTCAGTAATGTCCGGGGCATTCGTGATGGCAAGGACCATCCGAAAAAGAAGACAGGATTACCCACCTCCACTGGTCTGCCGATAAATACATTTTCTGGAGTCCAGGAAGAAATGTCTGAAACACCACTCACCAGACACACACCATAAGCTATGGCATGTCCTGTGCACTCTCTGTACTTTGTAACAAGTCCAACTTGCGCCAGTACAAAGCACCAAGTCCTAAAAATAAGAAAGAGAGCACAGGAGGCCACAGCTAGTAATGACTTATTCCCCAGCAACAGCGGGAGATTTCTTGCTGCAATATAGCCAGGTGATCTAAGGAAGCGATATGTGAACCATGATCTGTACTTCTTTGCAGTGGAGGATACCAAACTCCTCTCTCACCTGTTTTCCTGAGTCTTTGAATAATCTGGGTTTAGGGGCTCATTCTGGCTGCAAATCCAGCAAGACATTTAACCCCAGGAACTTAACACAATCCCAATCAGTCAGGCATTGGAGAAATTTCTTAGTACCCTAAAAGCATCTATATGCTGCAGCCAATTCCCCTTCTCTACCTGAGGCCAATTTCTGCCACTTTCTATGAAAGGATGTAAAAAACATGGGATGCGGCCTTTGTGTTGCCTCTCAGCACCTGATTAGTCACAGGAGCGAGATTTCAGTTTGTTGGCACATCTAAAACTTCCAGAGTGACACAGAAAATAAAAGATTCCCTTTCTTACAAATGACTGCTCTCTCCCAACAGCTGGAGCACGTTCACTCAGCCCACATATGCGGCAACTGCACCATATTTGGGTTCACGTTAAACCTTTTTGTCTTGATTATACAGCACACTGCTGCGTGCTAGGCTGCTGTGCAAAGCGCTTACGTGAGCTACTGCTGTGCTGAATCCCAGCAAGCATATGGGGCTGGCACGCTACAAACCTCTTCTGCGTGTGCAGAAGTCACCTGCATAAAACAACCAGAGTGCAAAATGCGGTTTTAGAGAAATCAGTGCACTGCGGGGAGACGGCTGAAAGGAGCTTGGCCAGAGACTCCCAGGGGCACTCCCTAGGAAAATTCATTATGCTTTTATACCTCAGATATCGGCATCGTGTTGGGAGAAAGTCTCCCCATGTGGAGGCTGGGCAGGCAGAGCTCACCGCACGTCAATACTTTCCAAAGGAGAAAAAAAATTCCTTATGTTCAAAACGACAAACCTCTCTTTTGGGATAAGGAGCCTCTGTGCCCCATCAGTTTCAAAAGCAAAATCAAATTAAAAGAGGCTGCCTTGTCTGGCTCTCATTGCTCTGTGTTTGACACCAAGGTGGATAGAAGAGGATGGTTTATCCCCTCTGTGACAAGTCCCCGTCAGCAATCAGCCAGGATGCTCACTGAACACAATCAGGGCCCTTCGGAGGTTACCCAAGCAGCAACGTTACTCATCCTGAAGCCTTTAAGCTCTCAGACAGCAATTTCCTCAGAGCAAAACGAAGATGAACCATCACCAGAGTTAACTGTGAGGAGGGCAATCTCCTTGCTAGGGAAAAGCATCCCTGCTCACTGCCCCAGCGGGAGGAAGAGCCACCCCAAGTGTTGTGCTACCAGGTTAGAGTGCTGCGGGGCTGCAAGGTGCCCAGATCTAGCCCTTGGTATGGGCTCATCCCGGCCACCCTGCAGATAAGCAGAGCTGTGCTGAGCAGGTTCTTCTGTGGGAGAAACCGACAGAAGGGAAGCGCAAGCATTAAACACTGCAGAGTCCTAACTCTGCTACTTTGCCCAGATGGGATTTATGGGGTGGGAAGGGGGAGAGGGATGCAGATGGAAGAGCCATCTTTGGCCATTTCAAGTGTTAAAAATAAGTGAGATATGTGCCTTAGGGCTCAGCAGATTGAACACAGTGATTACACATGCTCCATGATACTTCACCTGGGCTTACGTCTGAAAAGATCCTGACCCCTTCTTATGCTACACATTGCAAGAGGATTGCCCAACCAAATGTTGAAAACCTATTTAGTGAATGTTATTTTTCTACACCAAATTAAAGATATTTCCTCCCAGGTCTATTTCTTCTGGTTTTCTAGCTGTTTAGAAATTTGCAGTACTTAAAAGCAAGTCAAACCCTCAGAACAAAACAAGAATTACAACCAGCATGAGAGCTGCGTGGATCGTCTGAACTACTTTCATAAAGATCAGCCTATTGCTGTCAAAGAGTCCCCCATCTCTCTAGCTCCAGACCATGTTGGACAGTCCCCACCAGTCAGATAAAGAGCAAGGGATAACCAGGTGCATGCTGGAGTGAGGACCACCTGCAGCCAAGCACAAGTAGTCACCCACTAGAGCATCCACGACCTCAGGCTATATCTCCTGGGGCAATTTCTTTTATCAACCAGAGACCAGGGATACCTGGTTCGGCAAAGGCACCAAAGGCAGAGAGACGTGGAGAGCCAGTCTGCACGAGCGCAACGTTACACCTCAGCACAGCCAGGCCAGCAGCACTTTAACGTAAAACCATATGTGCAACCCTGCACCCATAGGCTACAGCCCCAGCTGTTAGAAATCAATGCAAACATATGGATTTTTTTTTAAAGACCAGAAGGACATTTAGAAGGACTGTCTTTTTGTCTAAAACAAGCTGTAGAATTACATCCAGCTACTGTAATGTGGAGTCTAATTACATGTGCTGGACAACTATCACGCCACTCACTTCAGCGGTGACACGATGGCTTACAAAGGACAAGACGTCGCTCGGTAAATTGCAAGAGCTTGAATCTGCTTCCTCGCATTGTTCTGCATACTCAGCGAAGCAAAGTCTCATCCCTAGGCACAGGGAAGAGTCAACAGCCAGAAGCTATTTGGTGACCTACAGAAGAGCAATTGCTGCAGTAGCACATCTGCTGCACATTATCTGCCAGTGCATTCATGTACCAATGCAGAAAAGGATGCTTTCAACACATACAAGATGCTGTAGACACATAACTAACCAGAAAACACAGGTTTAGAAAGCAATGCAACGCTGGCAGATCCCAAAGAGGAGCAAGCTGATAAATATTTAAATTATGTTTTCCCACCACAATAAGGTAGTAGGATTTTTTTACCTGTTTTAGGATTGATTACAAAGAAGTTCTGGGGATTTCCACTTGTAATCCGGTAAGCCATTTTTTCATTATTGCTGGAATCAGGGTCCTGGGCTTGGATCTGAATGACAGATACATCCTTCGGGGAGTTTTCCATGACAGCTGGGTAATAGATAGGTTCAGATGTCAGGGGGGCATTGTCATTCACATCCTCCACTTCAATGTAGACTTCAATGGTAGTGTAGAGTGGGACAACACCATGATCAGTTGCATACACTGTCAACCAGTAGGACCTGGTTGTCTCCCGGTCAAGAATATCCGCTGTGTAGATAACTCCTGCAGAAAAACAGCAAGCAGAGGATCTCAGAACAGGGTAAATGAAACATCACATCTATTTTGATTTGGCTGTACTACAGAATGTGTTTGGCATACAACAAATGCTCCACCTTTAGAAAAATTAAATTTGTGCATAAAATGAAAACAGAAACTTGAACTCGGGCACTGTTGCCTGAACACTGCTCAACACCTCAGTCCTTAGTCCCAAGAAATTCACAGGATTTGTAAAAAGTAGGCTCTTTGTAAGTGTCCTAATGCCATGGCCAATTTTTTTCTGGGGTTACAGCTGGGAGAGTAAGAGAAGAAACACCATCATTTTCTGCTGGCGATGCGAACTTGTATAAACCTTCGTAGAGATGGCTATCACAATTCCTGGGATGCATTAGAAGGAGCATGGCCAGCAGGTCGAGGGAGGTTCTCCTCCCCCTCTACTCTGAGCTGGTGAGGCCTCACCTGGAGTACTATGTCCAGTTCTGGGCACCCCAGTACAAGGACAGGGAACTACTGAAGAGAGTCCAGCACAGAGTCACTAAGTTTAAGGAAGTGGAGCATCTCCCTTATGAGGAGAGGCTGAGGGAGCTGGGTCTCTTTAAGCTTGGAGAAGAGGAGACTGAGGGGTGACCTCATTGATGTTTATAAATATGTAAAGGGCGAGTGTCAGGAGGATGGAGCCAGGCTCTTCTTGGTGGCACCCAATGACAGCACAAGGGTCAATGGGTGCAAACTCAAGCATAGGAGGTTCCATGTAAACACAAGGAAACACTTTTTCCTAGTGAGGAGGACAGAGCACTGGAACAGGCTGCCCAGAGAGGTTGTGGAGTCTCCTTCTCTGGAGACATTCAAAACCTGCCTGGACGTGTTTCTGTGTGACCTACTCTAGGTTCCTGCTCTGTCAGGGGGGTTGGACTCGATGATCTTTCAAGGTCCCTTCCAGCCCCTAACATTCTGTGATTCTGTGATTGACAACAAACTGTATAAGAGAAAGCGGCTTCTATTTCCAAGTACCTGCCAGTGCCCTTGCTAAAGAAGAAAACCTAGGTGGCAGTTTAAAATGAATCCATTCAAGTTCAGAAAGTACATGGTAAATTTAATAGCCATCACTCATTGCACAATGCCAAAGTCTGGGACAAAAAGTAATCAAAAGCTTACACAGCAGAAGCTCTCAGGCAACTGGTATATGCTCTTTTATTACAGAGAAAGGAAGGGGTTGGCCACTCTGCCTACTGATTTAAGAAAATATCAGCTGGTTTCCTACCTGATCTTAAAAAAAACACAAGAGAAAGTGTGTTTTGTATATAACAGAGCTACAGAGAGGCATGGCAGTGACCACTCCATTGAAGTATCACCCCTGCTCCCGCACAGTTCTGCCATAAAGGACTTCTACCTCATTTCTGACTCAAGTGATGTACAAATCCATCCTTCTCCTGAAATGAACACCAAAACTATGAAGGCAACAGGCAGAAACAGATACAGAGCTCTTAAATCAGAAACACCTCCAAGCACCAGAACACCTGCTCATTTTTGGGTAGTCAAAGCCTTCACTGTCTTGAGCACTGACCGTGAATGCACAGAGCATCAAATATGACACTATCACACAGACAACCACACCAGCATCAATATAAATAAATGCACTTTCCCACCACTTCAGTGACACATATACCAAGATACAACAGTATTACATCTTAGGTGACACATTAGTACATTGGATCTCAAGCTTGAGATTGTGGACCATCAAGTAATGTCATTAGTAGATGGAACCTGGTGGAAAAGTAGCAGGGCAAGACAGGAATACAATAAACCTGAATTTAGTCTCAGATGTGCTTGATGCTACTTAGAACAACATTATCAATCACTAAGGAAAAAGGTGTTCTAAGATCATCAGCAATAAGGGATGTGTGTGCGTCTTATTGGCTTTTTAGGTTGTTCAAGCATAAGACTGTGATGAAAAAGTCTCTATGACTGCCTGACATTTTAGAAAAGCTTTGAAAACATTGGAATAGGCAGAGAGGTGTTTTGGGCAGACTTTGGGTACTGCTGAGGAAGGTGTAGTCTCTGTGCTCAGCTATACTACATAGCACTGACTGCCAAGAAGGGATCCTCCTTGCCAGTCCTACAGGGACTCCTTCTTAATGAGGTATGTAAAGTTCAGATATAATTTGTCTTTATTATTCCTCAGCCTCAGTCTTACAAGTTATGCATCAAATCTGGCTTTTTAGATTATACCAGCAATTAATCCCTTTATGACACTGGATCAGACAAGACCTTTGGTTTAAAAGTTAACTGGTAAGTCTATTCCATTTATTGAAGAGCAGCCATGAAAACGATGGCCCTTTGCTCTGAAGACATCAACAGAAGGGATGGATATGATTGCATGATAGAGCTTCCGATTTCTAATACTATGAAAAGCCCCAGTGTCAACTTCCCCAGACATTTCACAGCAGAACACATCCTATTCTGAAGTTTACTGGCAAACCTACTAAATTACTTTTATGAGGGGTAGCAGCAAGAGGTGAATGACATACTTTCTGTCCTATGGGATTACCACCCCTGGGCACAAGACAAAGAAGCCCAAGTGAGAAGGGATGATGCCTGACCCCAGTGAGTCAGGTCTTGACACCCTACATCCTCCATCCAGTTCTGCTCTGGGCAGCACAGAACTCACCATGCAGTTACAGAGATGCCTGATGTACTTGCACTTGTTTTATAGGATGCATCTATTTTTTTTCAATTTTCTACATGACTGTTTTCAAGTTTGGAATTTTTATTTTATGGTTTTTAATGCTAGTTTAAACTGGCAAGTATTTTCCTACAGTTTGATCAAACATATAGAGAGGAAGGGCAAAGGAGAAGTACTAATTTCAGCGATGTACTGAAGCCTTAGATCTTTTTCTAGTAACATCAGATCCATGTCCTTCTTGCTCAGATGTATTATTCACCCAACAAAACTAAGCAACGCAGCACTGGAGGACAAAAGCAGAATGTATTCTAAATATTCTTGTTGGCAGAAGCCTGTGCTATGTAATGACTTTCTGTAGAAACATGAGTGAAATATGTAGTGAACTGTGATGAAAATGTCTAGAAATCCAGAAGAGGAATTACACCGCAGGGATAAGAAGAGCCCATAATAAATGACACCCTGTGGAAATAAATAAATAAAATAAAATCCATGTGGGCAAGCATGAGGCAAAAAGTGATGAACATTAGTGCTCCTAGAGATGTTGATTTATTCAGAAGACAAGAATTAATTTAGACCTTTAAAAAAAATTTGAAATAAGTAGGGTTTTCCCCCAGTGAGAGCACAGAAGGTTTCAGCAGATTAACCTCTGTTTATGAAGCTGAATTTCACCAACAGGGAGCTGATAAAAAATCTATCTTCTGAGTCATTCCTTTATTTTATGACTCCTGGCAACAGTTACATTCCATTTCTGTATTTCAGAAAGAAAGGATCATTGAACAAGTGTTAGCGGCTGCCAACGGGTCTGATACACTGGTTCTTCTTCTTACTTTTGATTTATTAAAAGGTCCTAGATATAAATTAATACCTTCTGCTCAATATATCTTGTCATTTCACCTGTCATCACCACAGAGCAGCTTGATAAATAAGAAGGTCTTTGTTCGTTTTCAGGTTTTCCTCATGGAAATCCTCCTGCCATCCTGAGAACACATTCTACTGTGTTCTCGAATGTCCTGCACAAAGTGTCTCCTTGCTGTCTACCCAAATATGGGTATAAAATTAGTGCCCACAAGCATACACATGCTGCCTGAATATTTAACCAATCTCTCTCTGGAGGTATGGGTGATACCTTCGAGATGGATGTCAAACTTCATATGAGGAGTTAAGACTGATAATGACACTTGATTGCCAGTATTGCTACTTCATCAGTATGGCACGAATGCAAAAAGGCTGATGGAGCTGGTATCAGGAGCTGCAAAATATTTCCTAGTGTAGCCCGCAGGTAGGTTCTCACTCATTTTAGATGAGTGAAAGTATGCAAAAGTCCAAGAATACCCCTGGATAAGACCAAAACAAATTCAGAAAAGACCTCACTTCAAAGCTTAGAGATATTAGCAGATATTAAAGAAAGACAGAACATTGTTTTCAGGGCCAGGAGAGCAGAAGCCTTTGGGAGCAGCTCTAAGGCTTTTCTTGGACAGCTTTTGTGGTGCACTCTTCCCAGCTGCCTGCTAATTAGAAGAGAAACATGAGCAAGGTAATGACGCCTGAGCTAAACAAATCAAGAAGTAAATTTCAAAGCGATTATAAAAGAAAAAGTTCCAAGATTTTGCAGACGTGTTTCTGAACATGACAGAAAAACAGATGTTCCCATCCACTGGGATGCTACACCACAGAGACACTACCGCATTTCTACACGAGGCAGCTGAAATCCAACCAAGCAGTCTGTAAGCCAGCTCTTTATGTCACCCTCAGCCAGATTTTGTAGTATCCCTAAAGAACTGAAGCCAGCACTTACTCGGGCTCAGGGCAACCTCCAAAATAAAGCAAGCCATCAATTCAAAAAGTGGTGCCACCGATACGCTTACCACTGCACTCCTCCATGAACATTCGCCCTGTGCTATTCACCAAGCACCACATGAACGCATTATGAATGCTGTAAGTGAAAAATAACCACAGAGTGCATTAATCTCTGATTAAAATCCTGGACACATTTATATGTAAATTAAGTACAGCTCTTGAGCTTGGCAATGTGCCAGCAATGCGAAGGTTGTGTGCTTCTTTCTCTTAAAGGTTTGTTTTCCCTCTTTCCCCAGGAAAATAATGGGATAATGTTTTCTTTATGGCTCCTGCAAGTGGCACGCGGTGAGATACCGCATTATGAACAGGGAAGGCAAAAAAAAACAGGAGTGAGAATCCAGTGGATATTAAAGTGGACAAAGAATCTGCAAACTGGATTCTTTTCTGCTTCTCGACTGATTTACTGCACGTATTTCAGCAGACTACTTCAAATGACATGGTCCACTCAAAAATTATCTCAAAGTTATGCATTTACTATATCCATGAGAAACCTGAGAGGCCCTTAAACCAAAAAGGGATTAGAGAAAAGTATTATTTCTTTCCTCACCTCTTTTTTGCCCCCTGTTTGTTTACCTTATGTGTTTGACAGTACTTTGTGTATAGGTTCCGTGATGAATGGACCTGCCACAGCTCTGCAAGAGACTGTTTACTGGAGCTGTCAGCCTGGGTGTTTACATAGGTGCCCATAGTCATGGATATCTACTTTGCACATAAGTTCCTCCTAAAACTCAGATCATCCTTCATGAATACTCTCAATAGCACAGACATTGAAAGGAGTTCAGTTCTGGTTAGCTTTTTTCAAGGCAAGATTAAAAGACAACTTGGTGGTCTGTAAGAATCTAGGCAAGGAAAAGCGAGAGGAGAGTAAAGAGGCTCTTTAATCTAGCTGAGAAAAGCAAATCAAGGTCTGATGGCTGGGAGTCAATGGCAGAAAAAGGAGTGTGCAAATACTTGATGTGGAGGATATGTGGCAGGAGCAACAGCTTGTCAGGGACAAGCCAGAATCTCATATCGCTTGGCATCTTGGTACTGGGATGAGACAATATAACCTATTCTCCTCCTCAAGTTATTGGCCTAGATGCAGAAAATAATGTAGCACATGATTTTGCTGAGTGACTCAGTAGCGTGTGTTATAAAAGTTGCCCGTGCAAGCAGTCATACTCTCGGTATCAGCAAGAGAACAAGAAGGTTCTTTTGCAAGGTTCCTGTGCAGACAGAAGCCTGACTCTGAAGTATCTGCTACTCTTCCAAAAACTTCTCTTAATTTCTTTTAAGAGAATCCTCTAACTATTTGTTTTTCAAAATATTGCAGTGGTTTTGCAGGGGGACATCCTGCTTAATACCATCAGCTCTTCTCAGTTGTTCGATCAAGAAGAGCCTCAATGACAAGTTGTTGTCTGTTCTCATCCCTTTTCAGGTACATGAGGTAAGTGCACAAATCTACATCTCAGACTTGGAAATTAGGAAAGATCAGATAAGGCAAACAGCCCACTTATTCCCAAAGTCTGACCCAGGAGTGGCAGAACACAGAAAAGGCAGAGCCTGTCCTGAGCACAAGCAACCAAGAAGGGATGAAGGTGATACTATGGCAGCACGTCCCTAGATGCTCCTAGCTGCCAGAGCACACCATGTACCTTCCCATCCAAAGCCAGCTTCTTGCTAGTGCAAACGCAAGACTTAGTGGTTAAAGTATCTATAAAAACAGATGAACTTTAAGATGAGTGAAGGACTAAGAGTGATGGATGCATCCTCCTGACTCCAGTCCCTGAGGGACCTGCAAACTCACCCTCAGTATGTGCAAGGGCCATGCCAGCTTCTGCCATACAAAGTGCTACAAAACCACATTTCCAGAGTCCTAAGTCCGCCTCTCCCTCCACTAGCTTCAAACAAAGGGGTTCAGTGCAAAACTACAGCTACAAATCAGAAGCTGGTTTCTCCTCAAATTGAAACGACAGGAATGAGAGAAAGTCAGGAACACCTACTGACAGTGAAATACTCAGGGCTCTTTGTTTCATTCCTCAAATTCAAAGGAAGAAAAGAACAAATTAGGGATTCCAAAATACCACTAATTATTCATAACCCTCATCAAAGACTCTGTGGGTCTCGTGGAGCAAATACACCTTGCTTTTCATTGAAGCATCGGCTACAGATCCTCACTTACATTGCCTGACCGGGAAAAAAATAATAAATTAAAAATATAATAAATAAATGCAGCTTTAGAAGAAAACAGTTGAATGCAGATTTTTTTTTTTAAAAAAAAAACAACTTGTCAGTCTAAAATACAGAGGGGAAGAAAGAGTTTACACACACCTCATCTGTCTTCATTGAGACAAAAGCTTTGTATCTTCCTAACCCCAGTCGTGAGCCCAAGCTTCGTCTGGATCCTGCCCCCACACATTGTTGCACAGCAGAGGCATGGAAAGATTTGTGAGTGTAAATGCAGATGTCAGAGCTAATCTGGATTCCTTGCATTGAGCAAATACGTGACTTTTGAAGGACACTTAGCAGACAGCTATCGTAGGCAGGAAAAGTTTAAAAATACTACAAGCCCATTATTCATCAACCAAGGAACGTAGAATCAACCAAAATGACATGATTTGTAGACAGGAATTTCACACCCAATTAAGGAAGAAAATTTATGATTTCAAGAAAGCTAACATTACGCATAACCCATATATTTCTTTATTTAGGTCCTTCACACAGAATGGCTCTGGTGTGTACAAAAGCAGAGTGCATACCTCTTTTAGTAGCTTTATATTTAGCTACTTCCATTAAGGGTAAATTGTAAATATAACCCACGGGATTAAACAGTTTTAGCGTAACAGAGACGTGAGCCTGAGCACTGATGCCAGACAGATTCAGTGCACTGGGACCACTGAAGCCAGTGGGAATCAGAATAAACCATACACTATATTCACCCCTTTTTTTAAAGTCTTCTCAAGCCATGAATCACCAGTGCCAGTTCTGAATACGAACGGCGGTATCGCATCAGCAACAAACTCAACCAGAGCATGAAGGAGACCTATTGCTCATCCCCCCCACCGCTCACAGTCAGCAGCTTTGAAAATCAGGCTACTTACTCTGGTGATTAAAGGCTGTTTCAGTGCCTTCATCTAAGGCCTCCCATTGTGCAAAGTGTGACCTCCCAGTTTTATTTTATTGCACAAATTTTCTAGGCTTTAATGCATATTAAAATGCAAACCCAGCTCCTATTGAAGTGAATGGAAATATCCCCATTGACATAAATGGAGGCTAGAGCAAGCTCAAGAATGACTCCAAAAGTAATATTAACTTTGTGAGGCTATACATACGTAGAATTTCCTAATATTTTTTTTTCCTGGTTTAAATATAAAACATATATAATAAACCTTGCTCAGTGAACAATAAAAGACAGGAAACATTCCTGTCCAGAGCTTAACTTTAAATTTTCTCTTTTGTTTACTCATGTTTTGTATGTACAAATTTACTGTTACCTCAAAATGCAGTTTCTGCAGTGAATATTACGTCTGAGTTTCCAGAGCCTTAAAAGAGAATTAGAAAGCCTCAGCAATTCTATTTCCATTGACGCTGCATGGTCAGTTGGTCTGAAATCCAGATCAGGTACATGTGGAAATTTCCTCTGACCTCTCGGGTCTTGGGCCAGGTAATAGCCCAGATGAAGTCAGGGATACTCATATGACTAGGATGCACAGTGCAATTGCAGATCAGGTCTGGTAGGGGTCATTAAGTCAAGTACAACCCTATCAACATTGCTTGGATGGACATGACCTTGACACCATGCTGGGCATGATGTCCTGTTTGAGCACAGACCCTGCACAGCCATGCCAAAGGCTGCAAAACACAAATACAACTTTATTTCCACAGCTAGAGGGAAGGTTCAACTAATTAAAGGAGATAATCAAGTTTAGGTCTGGTCAGTGCCCTCTTAAATCAAAATAATAAGAATTAATACATATGTATGTTTACATATTTGTCAATATTAACATATATGAATATATTAACATTTATGAATGCATGAATATTTATATATAATATATTCATATATATGCATACCAACAAATAATGAGTGTGTATATATATATATTCATATATATATGAATGATGTGATTCAAAGAATAATAGAATCATAGCATGGTTTGGGTTGGAAGGGACCTTAAAGATCATCTAGTTCCACCCCTCGATTAGCAGTGCCACCTACCATAGGGACTGGGTTTTCTCGGGGGTCTGATCGCAGCTCCACACATGTCCAAAAGCAGACACCAAGGCTGTGGGACTGCTGCCACAAGGGCAGGCCTCCCAGCAAAGCAGTATCTCAATGGTACTGAAATACAGGCACATCTCAGGTTAGGTGCTTGACCTTCCACATTACTGATATTTTGAGGTCTGAGATGAGATTCCACCTTTGTTACTTTCAAATGACTTAAATTCAATAGTTGGGGCAGGGGGGTGGGAAGGCTTACAACTTCACATCAAAATGAGCTATCACTTAAGTACCACATCTTCAAGGTCACTTACACATCAATTTCAGAGTAATTTTCCAAATATATCACCAAGACACCGAACCAGAGGCTTAGTCAAATAAATACTCTATCTCCTCCATTTATGAATTACACGAAATAAGATGTGACAACATTTTCACCTGACTAGGCTTTATTATGGTTCTGTATCATCCATCACACCCCTCTACTTACTTAAAGAAATATCCATATTCATCTTCCTTTAATATTTTTGCTTGGATGGAAAAAAAATAAAAAAATCTTACATGGATAAACAAAAAATGCACAATGGACAACTCTGGAAGAACCAAATTGCTTTCAAAAGCACAAATACTGTAAAGAAACCTTCTGATTTATGAATTATCTCTGTCAAAGGTTAATACACAAACCATGCAATAAAACCTTGCAGTACAACCAGTCTGAGAGGAGTCATAAAGCCCCAGCAATGACTAAACCACTGCCATGTACTGTTTCCTACTCACTACAAGTGTCTGAGAATGACAGACAACCCATGACACTGCTCTGAGAAATGTGATGTGCTGCGAGCCCACATGGGTTGAGCCGTATTGTTCAACTTTTCTGAAGGTGGGCTGCTGCTTAGCATCTCTTTAACCCAGGCAGATCCACCTTCCTCTTTGGTCTCAGAGGCACAGCAAAATATGGTGCCTGTTCATGGGATGAACTTTGCTCTATTCACTGGACATGAGCAGGCTCAACTTTGCATCCAAAGGGGTAAGAAGAACAACTGAAAAGTGTGCTTTTGCAACTGTGGCAGGTTTGAATTCAGATACCTCAAGCTTTTAGACAGGTTTGCAGGAAGATCTACTGTGGGAGCATATCTCTTAACGTAACCCAAAAAACAACAGTTGATGGTATAATTTCACTACTGACTATGTGCTTTTTTTAACTTTTTGTAAGGCATTTGTGGCTACTGAGTTTCGAGCCACACTTGAGTCACAACCTGTGAATTCTCTTCAATATTACAACCTCTGTTTGCATTTATCCCTCTGTATCTCTTTGTCCCTACAGCAAATGATGTGTTCTGCCTTGTTTTCTGAGCACCATCGGGTTTACAAAACTCTTGCATGCCTTGTGTCCACCTCTGCAGCCTTCCCAACCAAACCAAATGTGGGGATGGTACCAGCAGAAATTCTCACGTTACTAGTAACAACAATGAAAGCTGTTTAACCTCAATAATAACCTGTTTGTATGGATGCACTTTTTTTCTCAAAGGGTCTGGCTAATGCCTAGAGTAACCCAGATTTTCCATACATCTCCTTTAGTAGATTAATAAAGAGATCAAAGTACAATCCATGTGTTCTCTGACGGGAGGACTGGGAAGCTATTTTAAAAAGAAGGGTTTGCTCCTGGTTACTTTAGAATCAAGATCAGAAGCAGAGCAAAGCTGAAGCTAGAAGAAGAGATGGAGAAAAAAAGGCAAATGATGCTCAAAAGGATTCTGATAAAAGTCCAGGCAAAGGACTTCTGTGCAGTGTCTTTACACTGAGCTCTGTATCTTTGTACTGTCTACAGTATGGCAGATGGCTTTGGGAACCCTTCCGTAAAATCTGTGCCAATCTACTTCAGTTGTTTTGCACTGGTGGTGATGGAGGCGGAGGAAAGTGGAGGCAGCTCTGTAGGGGAGCCTGGTTGCTGGGGGAGGCTGCCCTGGAAAGTGAGTGATCTCTCATACTGAGGAAGGCTATGTTCACTTTATCGAGGCTCAAGTATAACAGAAGCAGGCACCGGATCTTCTGATGGATCTCGGCACTGAGGCATGTTGGCCTGGGATGGTTGGCCAAAGCAGACAAGGGACTATTGGGAATATTCAACCTAGTAAATTAAAATAACCTTTTAGTTATATATATTTTACTGGAAATAGAGTTATCTTTCTCTTCCCCCTTTGTTGCTAATTCTTTCAGCACACAGCAAATGGGCAACCCTATGAAAAGCGTAAGAACATGAACCCTGAAATTTGCCTTTACCTTTCTTTCTAGCCTTTCTTTCTATCCAAACACAAACCCAGAGGAACAGTCAAAAAGGAGAGAAAGTGTACCTCTGAAAGGACTTTGGTAGCCATGCTGCACTTCAACACAAACACCACAAGGAAGAGGGGAGTGTGATGCATGGAGCCAGCACCACAACATCATTTAACCCCCTGCAAGGCACAGCCACATTTTCTCTGCTTGCAGGTACCGTATACGACTCTAGAGTCTATTTTACAAAGCATGTAAAAAAACCTGAGAATCTTAAAAAGAAAAAAACGAGCTCCACAAACAGTATGGAGAGCAGAGACAATGATTTACAGTAAAGGAGTTCAAGTTTTCAATCTGACAAGCTTATTAAAAAAAAAAAAGGAGAGGCAACTTGATTAGAAAATCCATGTAAAGTTCATGGGGAAGTATTATTGGGAAGTAAAGGGCTCTTTAATCTAACAAAATATGGTGGAGAAACATCTAGTGATTGGAAACTGAAGCCAGGAAAAATAAAATTAGCAATCAGCTTGATACTCTTCTTTATTATTTATTTTTCTAAAGCGGGTAATTAATTCCCAGACTAATTTCTTTCTATCTCTAGACATCTGCAAATGACTGCTACAAATTGTTGGGGGAGAAACATTTTGTGACAAATGTATGCTGCGCTTTAGTTAGAGAAAGATCACTCAGTAAAGAGGTAAAAAAGTGATATATAATAGATATAAAAGGGATACAACTAAATTATCTGGTCTCTTCTGACTTTAAGCACTATGGATTTGTGAACACTATCCAGTTGTTTTCTCTGAGCTTGGAGAGAGGAGCTTCACTGGATGGTGCTGGACTGTGGCAATGCTCCTAACCAGCCCTGTTCCACTCTCATGGTCACTCGTTTGTTGTCCCAACAGCCTCTGCATTGCCATCCCCATGGATGGGAGAAAATGCACCTAATGAAAAAACAAACCCTGGTATCTACTCACTGTCACGTATTGGGGCATGCAAGAAACCGGAGAGCCTGTTCCAGAGGTGTGCACAAGGTCTTAGAAGCAGCACATCTGCTGTCCACGACCACCAGTGAGCCTGAAGCAACATCCGCCACTTCTGTCCAGGCTGAGCACTGGGAGGGATGTACCATGGGAGTGGCAGGCAGAGAACAATCCAGTCCCCTTCTGTGCTTGAGAAGAAACTCTCAGATTACAAGAAGCTCCCAGGCAGCCAACCTTATGGCTTTGTAAGAAGAATCAACTGCCCCTGTGTTTCTTTTGAGTGAATCTTCCAGCGGGTAAGAGCTCCCCAGGCAGTATACACTTTGCCAATATTGTTCACAATGCTGTAGAAAAACACAGCTGTTTTGCAAGGCAACACACTTTGCATTTCACTATGAAATGAAGACTGGATGCACTGAAAGCTGAAGTTTTATCCAGACCCATTTGCAGGACTATTCCCAGGTCCGGAAAATATAAGTTTTTCCTCTGTATCACACTGGCTTTCCATACAGCAGCCAGGGCATGCAACAGTCAACATGTCAAAAGAGAGGTGACTTGCTTTGAATCAGGATTACTGCTTTAAACTGCCCAGCAGCAAAGCATTTCATTTGTTCCTAAGTACACTTTTAGGTGTACTCTCTCCTCTTTTCCCCAGAGAGGCTGAAGAACAGAGCTCGTCTTTCATCCTTCAGTGTCCAGAGGGTGTAAAACCACCTCAAGCTGCTGCTTCTGCTCTGGGCAGACAATTCAGTGGATGCAACAGAAAAAAACTGCAAAAGCGTTGCCTGAAGGCCAAAATTTGGTTCAGATCACCTGTCAGTGCTGAAAAGATTAGGAGCAGCTCTTGCCATTTGCTTCCTAAGAACACGATTTCAGTTTCCCTTGCTGAGCAGACACAAGAGCGTCTGTGATTGTAAACTCCCCACCTCTTTTACTAGTGGGGATTTACCCTCCACAAAGCAGTCCCCATGAGACACACTCTGCATAGATGCTGAACCTCTGCAAGGAAATCACACTGGCATAATGTTTTCACGCCTACTGTAATTCCAGTATTAACCAAGAAGAGCCACAACTATCTGTAGATGGCTGGTAACTGATGGTTGAGAAGTTGCTATCACAGAATCACAGAATTGTTGAGGCTGGAATAGACCTCTGAGATCATCAAGTGCAGCCTATGACCCAACACCACAACACCTAGATAGACCATGTCACTAAGTGCCACATCCAATCTTTCCTGAAACACCTCCAGGGATGGTGACTTCATCACCTCCCTGGGCAGTCTGTTCCAGCGCCTAACGACCCTTTCCATGAGGAAGTGCTTCCTAATATTCTCCCCTGGTGCAGCTTCAGGCCATGCCCTCTTGTCCTGTCACTAGTTGCCTGGGAGAAGAGCCTGACCCCGACGTGACTACAACTTCCTTTCAGGTAGTTGTAGAGAGTAATGAGGTCTCCCCTGAGTCTCCTCTTCTCCAGGCTGAACAAGCCCAGTTCCCTCAGCCTCTCCTCATAAGACTTTCCCACCAGTCCCTTCACCAGCCTTGTTGCTCTCCTCTGGACCCGCTCCAGCACCTCAATCTACCAATTAATACCATAAAACACAAAGTAAGCTCTTGATGTGCTCATTTGAGCTGCGAAGCTAAAAGGCCACTGATGAACTGGGTCTAGCTCTTGCACTAAGACTTAAACTTGCAGACCTGAAGAATTAGCAAAAAACACAGGACAGGAGAGTTCAGTCCAATCCAGTTCTTTACTATATACTGAATTTAACTGTAGCCCTGTAAAAGTAACTGTGGCATTTAGTCTTTCTTTTGAAGTCCAAATGGGCAGGCTGAGGAGCTGTCTACTTAGCTGCCTACTATGTCGACTTCTAAGTCACTTCTTGCACAACTGGACTAGCCAAAAAATCCTGCCCTGAATGCAATTCAAATACTCTAACCTTCCTTAAAAGTTTGTTGGTGTTTGGTTGGTTTTGTCTCATTTTTTAATGGTCTTATTTTGTTTGGAAGACAGTAGGCTGCTCCTGCAACTTGAACCTCCTTTTCTCATTTCCCAACATCTACCCCAACAGTATGCATACTTCACCAAAAAAGAAAAAGTCATCAGTGTTCAAAGACTGCTCACAACTAAGTTGACTCTCTCCTAGAATGGCAAAAATATCCACAGAAATTGCCAAGAGTACTCCCAGATGCTTCTAAGCATGTTTCTAATTGGAAGATCTCAGAGACAGCTACAAGCTTCGCATGGGAGGTACCTCACCTACAGCCATATCTGAGATTGCAAAAAGTGAAAAGACTAGAATTAATTTCCATGCTGGATTTTTTCCAAAACCCCTTGAGCAACCTTACAGTAACTCCACAGGAAAAAGCTGCACATGAGCATTAAGACAGTGAGAACTTAAATTTTCTGCCTTGCATAGAAGAAGTGGAGCTGGGGTTATAAAGGCAAACCTAGTACAGACCCTGCATAAGCAGACCATAGTTATACTTCCGTTTCACTCTCCATACTCTGTGTGATAATAAATCCAAGGTTTAAAGACTATATGGGAATTTGCCACATACACTGGTGGAAAGTACCATTCTTTTAATCTTGGGGAAGTGTTAGTCTGACATTTATCTCTGAATATCCTCCATAGGTAGGATACTCTTCTACAGACAAGAAAACAGAAGGAAATGGGAAGCTGAGATACACGAGGGACTGTGGTAAATCAGAACAGTACAATAAAACCCTTAACACAGACAACCCTACTGTTCGTGGTCATTGGGAATGGTGCCAGTGACTCCATGGGCGCTTCCTTTTGGCTCCGAACCGAGTGAAGCAAATAAATGTGCTCTTGCTGCTGCTCCAAAGTACAGCCTTTCATGTAATATATAAAACTCAGCCCTTATCCCACCAGAGCTCTCTGAACTCATGGTACTTCCCGTCAGCTTTCCCTGCCCGCTTTTCCAGGAGGTGTTCTTGCTCTACTCAAGATGCCACAAAGCAAAGCGGGCAGTCTGGTACCCAAGGAGTGCCAAGACATCAGCATCCACCCAGACACTCCTTTGTTTATTTGATTCAAGGCTCAGAGGCACTCAGTAGGAGTAAGTATTGCGTTCCCCAGCTGGTGTATATATACATGTACATAAACTGCGGCAGTTCAATTTTAGAGTGTTTTATGATGAGGCGGACTAAGCTCCCTATAGAGGCAGGGAAAGTCAATGTCTTGATAAAGTAAATAATGAAATGTTGCAGTACCAATATACACCGTGTGATCCCTTGAGGGAAACCACAAGCGTAAGTCCTAATGAAATAAGACACAGAAAATAAGGGCTTTGCTGTGGACACAACCCTTACGTGCTTATTACGCACCACAGCGACTTCTATCACTTTATCACACTCTTCTCGGTGAAATACTGTACATATGTACAGACAGATATGACACATATAAATGCACAGGCACATATACTTGCAGATACATATATTCTAAATGAAAGAGAGCAAAAGGAAAAGTGATTTATTTTCACTTCCATAAATGGCAAAATCATAAACGCATAGTACACTTTCTCTGCATAGATTGACTTACAAGTCCATCATTGTTCAAACCTTTCATAAACAATTAGCGCTTGAATTTGCATTTGTGAATATTTTAGGTTTTAAAATGTCCTTGCATTTTATATTTTAAGTTCTTAATCACTAAGGAATACGAGTGTGGACTTTGCCTAGGGCTAATCGATAGGCTGCACTTAAGATTGAAAAAACCTATTTATACACAATTTTAAAATGGAGGTTATATTTTCCCTATTTGAAATGCATCAGTATGAGCAAATCATAAAAATGAATTTAATTATTTATTTATAATGCAACTTTGCCAACTGTGAAAGCAATAAACCCAACCAAACAAAACCCAGGAAATTATCCCAGATCCAAGAGCAGGAGGAAGCATGGCACCCTCTAATTGAGTTTCTTAAGCTCTTATCTTCTTAAGATCCCTTAGATTGCCTTCCAATTTTCATTTCCATTTCTTCCATTAAATGCCTCTAACCCATGACCTCCATTTACTGCTACCCATTTATCTTCCATTCTTAATTGAGATGTAACGTGCCCACTTGTCCGGCACTGAGCACTGAAACTCTGACAACATGCTTGATAAATCCTGGCTCCTTCAGGAAAGCTTAGTTGGGAAAGTGCAGTTCAAAACTCGATACTTGAACAGGTAAGTCTGTTCCATTAAACTTTTTATCTTATAAACATACTGTGGTGAGGATCAAAACCCCAAAACCAAATAACAACATCTTTGGATTTATTTGTTTTTTCTGCTACAAAACAGAATTAGATTTGTTCTGACCCTGGGAGGGTACAAGGTGACAGGACCAGTGGGAAGAAAACATGTAAGCCGGCTTTCAGCAGTCAATCATTTTTTACTTTCCAATAGAATAATTTTAAATGTGGTGGTGTGCAATCAAACTCCCTCCACTGAGACCCAGTGTGCAGGAATTTTTGAAGGACGGCATTGTTTAGAAAACAGTTAGACCTTATATAACATCACGTCAGGAGCTCTTGACAAACATTAATAAAACTCCCAGCAGCTAGATGCTTCTGAATCTATTTAACGGAGCAGTAAGCCCAGTATCAGAGAGTCAGAAACATAACAGAAGGGAAAGAGTAAAGCTCCAGCTACCGAGCAGTCATTTTAATCTCACAGAGTAATGCTAAACTGAAGCAGGAGAGAACCGAATAGCAATATCTTAGCCCCTGAAGCAGTAAAATAAAATTAATACAGCACCCCAGGCTACTATTAAATTGTAAAATTTAAGAAAACACATTATGGTCAGGCATTCAACCTCTCAAAGCAAATAGATTAATCACTCCATGCTTATTCTAAACGACTAAATGTTTGTACCAGTGATACCAAGTAAAACACAAATTCACAGGGATCCTAAAGGAGAGCATCCAAGAGGAAAATTTGTCGTTCAAAATTCTCATACCAGGGACTAGGATGGAAAGCTCCATGGCCAAAAATTCTGAATGGAGCACGCTCCTATTTCATATTCCAGAGGTGTGGATGTGAATGGTGCTGATGTACCCCAGACAGCTTTAGTTTAAGGTTAAGGCTTGCTGCTGACAGACTGGTAGTTGTGCCAGCAAGGTCTGGAGAAGGCTACGTGAACCACAGAAGGGTATCTGTGGCCAAAAGCTGCGCACCGGCAGCACAGCCACATCGCTGCAGGAGCGAGCACTGGGCACCTCTCCAAACACTCCCAGGGGTCAGTCCAACGTGGAAAAAGGAATCCAAGGAGGTTGGAGCACTTTGAGTAATACCTAGAGGTAGCCAGGAACAAGAAGTTGATAGGCAAACTAGCTCTTTTCCCTGTTTTGCAGTGGAGTCTCCAGAAACTGGAGCAAGGAGTATGGGTGCTTTTCACACACAGTGACACTGACAATCAGGTATCTACATGGCTCCCAGCTGAGTAGAATACTATACTTCATATTACAGCTGAACACTATACTGCAATTACTCCTGCTGTCTCCCTGTGTCTGGATGTCTGATGGTTCCACCTCAAGACCATGTCACCCATTACCTACATGCTCAAGGTGACTCTTCAAGGCTTATGTCTGGATAGCTGTTGGCACGAGAACAAGTTAGTGGAAAGGATCTCTGTTAACTGGCACTGCGAGCATAGAGTCATAGAATTGTCAGGGTTGGGAGGGACCTTAAAGATCATTGAGTTCCAACCACCCTGCCATGGGCAGGGACACCTCCCGCTAGGTCAGGTTGCTCAGAGCCCCATCCAGTCTGGCCTTAAAAGCTTCCAGGGATGGGGCTTCCACCACCTCTCTGGGCAACCTATTCCAGTGGTTCACCACCCTCATGGTGAAGAATTTTTTCCTATTGTCCAATCTGAATCAACCCATCTCTAGTTTTAATCCATTCCGTCTAGTCCTAGAACTACCCAACGTCCTAAAAAGTCCCTCCAGAGCATGCCACTGAATGGCAGCACAGACTTCACCTTAATTTCAGTTTGCAATTCCAAGAACTGTGTTGTCAAGGTCTCTGATCCTGCACACCACCAGAGAAGATCCTGGGAAGATACAACAGCATTACAGCTGGTCAGTAATTTTTAAACAATGCACTGGGGCACACAAAGCAAGGTCTGATGGCACAGTCCTTGTAAAGGACTTGAAGGCACAACCAAAAAGTAAAGCAGAGGTTGAGAATGAGGAGAGACCATGGATGTTCACTGCAGAAAGCATCGCTGTGAGGACAAAACGAGTGAGGAAGTGGCAATGGCACTGCAAACAACATTGGCATTCCCGGCATGAGCATGCCTCAACCCGCTTGCTACCAAACAAGCATCTGGTGCCACCTAATTAAAACACCAGTTCCAGGAGGTGACATCCAGCATCATGAATCAAATGAAACATCTGCTAATTCTTACAACAGCCAGACAAAACAAGCCGAAAAAAGGCAAAACAAACAGGCACACTCACACAGATTACTAACTTTGGCACTGACATCCTGACTGAACATAAGAACCGCATACAATTTCCACATTATTAACCAGTGCATCTTCAGTTTAACTGATCGACTGTGCAAATTTGCTACAACACATGTTCAGCTGCTCAACGGGCAAAAATGGATCAAGTTTTATAAAACAGGGTAAACATGCTTCATTGCACAGTATTGCATCGCGGAGGAGAAGCCTTCCCCGAGCTCACACAGGCGAACGGCAGAAGCTATTAACTCAGATGATTAAAGGACTGGAGATTGCAGAAATCTCAATACATGCCTGGCCTGTAATAGCACAATGCAGGGTGTGTTTTCCCCAGTGACAAACAGATGCTTTATTTTTATTTCCGCTGTAAATAATTGGGGTTTTTTTTAATAGGTATAGATAATCAGGCATTTACATGGTTTCCAGCAGAGCAGCGATATTAAGCTACTACGTTACAGCCATTCATAAACTGAACATATCACTGAAATTACTTTTTGCTGTCATTATTATCTAACAATCCCTACAACATGTCTTGTTACCACAGCGGTAAAATGATTAGATTCTGAGCTTTGCTGGAAATCTGTAAGTAACACCATGGAGGGGAGCCCTTAGTGAAATCAACTACTTAAAGAGAACTTCACATGGTCTCTTATGCTGAACCTCATCGGCTCCTGAAAACAGAGCAGGAACACAGCTCATGGATTCAGTTCAGCCATCTTTCACACCACTTTTTATACCAGCAACATTTCACGGACATGATTTTATTCTATCAATGAGCCTATCGTATAGGTGTGTAACGGCATTTCTCAAAGTGCCTTATTTCAATATGTAATCTCATTAACACTTTCATTCTTGTCTTCCCTCTTCCCATTACTCTTACACAAACTCGTTGCTTATCTTGCTTTGAATTAATCTTTTTTTTTTTTTTTCTTCTCTAGTGTAAGACCTTACAAGCAGAGGCTGTGTTTAATCTGAATGAATCCTCTGAAATATAAGTTCACTTCCTTGCTCTGTTACTTATTTTTAAGCAGCATTTTGTATGAAAGAGTATGATTTTGTATAATCAGAACCCAAGCAAAAGGACAAAAGATATTCTATTCTACGTTGATTTCAGAGATCGTTAGGTCAATCTGGCACTAAGAGTGGAGATACACAAAGGCATTTTGGAAGTGCTGCAGAAGGAAAATCCTACAGTAACCTCTAATGACCTATCTATCCTCCATCAAAGAAAAACAGTTGGGTTTGGGGTCTTTTTTCCCCCCCTATGATGGAGGAGAAAACAGGAACTTCAGGAAGGGATAATACACACCGCAACAACTTGTAAAGGAACTAGCAGAGAGTGTCTAGGAATAGATACCAATTTCCATTCCAAAGAGAATGGAAGCTTCTCTATTAAAAGGTATTATTTCTGAGCAGTCAGCATGGAAGGAGAAACTGATGCAGCAAAACATGTAAAACTTCCAAGTGATCAGGACCAGAAAGAGCGAAGGAAAGTAACTGAGGCGGCAGCCTTGCTAATTACTAAGATGAGGGGGATATGGAGAAGACACAGCTGCCAAGGCAGTTGCTGAACACCACACTTCAGAGATAAGAGGCAACAGCCATTCTTTGAAGCAATCATAGCTGCCAAGCACTGCAGAGAAAAGAGTGAATTGAAGGGGATAGAGGGGTCAGCTGCACTGAATATGAAAACAAGTCAAAGCCAAGGACAGGCATGACGCTTTGGGATTTGGCCAGGAGGTGATAATTTGTGGGTTTAGTCAACTGCAATCTCAGTGGAGTAGAGAGGGCAAAAACTCAACAAGAAAAGAGAGAGTTGGCAGCGGTAAGACGAAGGCAGTCAGAATACAGAGTAGGAATAAGAAGCTTGGGTAGAGAGAAAAGGAGAAGGGGCGCCTGGCAGCGACAGATATGCTTGGAGAATTGTGTTTTTTTTCCAGTCCAGGGACACAGAGGCAGATCTGAAAGTTGAAGTAATGCCAAGAAAGAAAACGAGGTTAAGCGAGGAGGCACAAACAACGACTGAGGAATGCCACAAGGGATTGAAAGAGGAGCTCAAGAGAGTAAGTCAAGAGTGGGAAGAATGAGGTTTGCCCACTGTGGGTTTCATATTAAAGAGCAAAAAAAAGGAGAATTTCTATCCCAAACCACCATCGGTCACTCCTCCTCAGCTAGGGGGAAGAGCTGCGCCCTCCTACTGCATCCTCAGCTGGTCCTCTGAGGCATCTGTGTGTCAGTAGTTTGGGAAAAGGCTTTCCAGAATTTTTCAAAGAGCAAGAGCATTCTTTCACATCTTCTTCTTTAAAAGTTGAACCAGATTTTTATAGTACCTAGGTTAAGCAAGGTATGGTGTATTCTTATTTTATCTTCCTATCTCTTCTAGTTTAAGCTCTGTCTGGCTATAAGAAGCAATGACTTTGACTTGCTGCCATCTGCACTTACTGCACTGACAGAGGAATAACATACCGGTCCCGAGAAGTCTATTTGCCTGAATTTCCATTAAGACTACAGCAATAATCTCTAAGTAAATGTTGCACGAAATCATAATGCCATTCACACCAATGCTCCTGCCCTCTGAAAAATTCCAGATCTCATTCCATGGTTTTAAAAGTCTCCTGTAAGGGCAGCCATAAAACTTCTCCACTGGTCATGATATCATATACGTGTCAACCAGATCACTCTTCACACTTGATATATTTATTATCAGCTTCAGGATACAATTTCTTATGCTATTTACAGATGGCAAAAATAGGTCCTAACAGTTCTTAGGGAAAAAAAAAGTGCCATGATTAGACAAGAACAACAGCATTGGAATAACAATTATAACAAAGCTGCACTTACTGACCCCAGCAACAAAGGAAGAGTTGGAGGGAAATTCTGTGTAATGTTTTATATCCTGAACTAATTAAAGATCTCATTCCCCAAACAGCCAGATAGCAAACATAAGCAGTGCCTCCAGATGAAGGATTCCTGTTTTGATGGTTACTGTAATGAGCACATTCCCAAAGGAAGCTGCCAATAAAAAGCATCTCCTATCTGGAGGATGCTGAATGAAAGTTGGACTTCTCTTAATTTTACAGCAATTCCTTACTGCATCATATCAGCCTCCACCAAAGGTCTCAGTTTAATTTTTATGTAATGAATGTGGAGACTCAAAAGAAAAAATCCATCCCATCTTAGTCGGTTAAATTTCTCTCCTTGACTTAGAGCTGACAATGATTACAAATAAAATGCTGGTTTTACATCATTGTATGTAGTTTTAATTAAAATTTATTAACTTGAGAGAAACTATCTCCTTATCACTAAAAGAGAATAAAAATGCATTTTATTGTGTTATTAAACTGATGTTTCAGACAGAACCATCACTACAGCACACTGTAGCTCAACTGCCTAGTGGCAAATCAGACCGATCTTTTACCTCTGCGCCCCCTCTCTTTCCTTTCCTGTGCACTGTGCTTCAGCCAAAACAGATCACACTAGTGTCTTCTGCAAAATTTTATGCTTACAGCCTGATGTGTCTGCTGAATCACATACAGCTTTCCTTATCAAATTGCTGGGCCACCTAGGAAAAATATGTATGTACCTTGCCCACCTCTCATACTAAGAAAAGCAAATACCAGGGGCCAGGCTGTGATACACCAAGTTGTGGACTACGTGCATTTGGAGAGGATCATTGGAATTGTTATTTTAGAAGTGACAGCTGGAGTAAAAAGTAAGCCAGAGGAAGAGCCACAAAGATGATTAAGGGAGTGGAACACCTCTCTCATGAGGAAAGGCTGAGGGATTTTGATCTCTCTAGCTTGGAGAAGAGGAGACTGAGGAGTGACCTCATTAATGTTTACAAATATGTTAAGGGCGAGCGTCAGGAGGATGGAGCCAGGCTCTTCTCAGTGACGGCCAAGGGGCAATGGGTGCAAACTCGAACATAGGAGGTTCCATGTTAACAGAAGGAAAAACTTTTTTACGGTTAGGATGATGGAGCCCTGGAACAGGCTGCCCAGAAAGGTTGTGGAGTCTCCTTCTCTGGAGACATTCAAAACCCACCTGGACAGATTCCTGCGTGACCTACTCTAGGTGATCCTGCTCTGGCAGGGGGGTTGGACTTGATGATCTTTTGAGGTCCCTTCCAACCCCTAACATTCTGTGATTCTGTGATAAAAATACTAAAAAAATTGTAATACTTTTAAGAAAGGAGAAAATTTAAAACGCCAAAGAGTATCATGATAGGGGTTAGGCAGTAAGGAATGATTAAGGGAGCTGGAAGTATATGCTGTAAAGCAGGAGAACACAATATTCCAAAGTCCAAACAGGAAGAGTTGAACATGTTAAGCATTGGGGAGATGTTATTGGACATGATGTGATGATGAGAAGAGTTACTAATGACCTGAGTAGTGCCTTCAGTGACAAGGAGACAGAAGAAATTATGAAAATCATTCAGAGAACTTGTTTGATGCACTTGAAGGTACGTGCTGAAAGTATGGTTACAAATGAAACTCCTTAATCTAGGCTAAGAGTGATGAAGGAGAGGGTCACCACAGCAGGAATCAGATTGAACAGAAACACATGCTAGGGAAGGGGGTGAAAAAAAAGACAGAGATTTCCCAGATTAGATGGCAGAAGGGAGCTGTGAGACCAAAGGCTGGTCAGCCAGGTGAGGCAGGATGAGGCATAGCTAAAAATAATAGAAAGGAACCAGAAGCGCTCTCACCAGTGCAACTCTTAAAACAGTGGTTTACAAGTAGGTTTTATTCATAACATCGCTCTTGCATGGAGTGGAGAGGAATGGAGAGCTTACTTTAGCAGTGGATAGAGCACAGATAAGCATAAAAAGGAGAGGCTTCCCAAAGGGAGAAGGCTCACTAGGCTGCAGTGGTTAAAGAGAGAATAGAGAAATTATCAAGGAAAGCAGGACGAGGAATCAAATTGCTGCAGTGATAAAGGACATTCAAGGTGAGAGACAATACACTGGAATAGGTATTTACTGTAGCAGATTGAGTGGAGCGGGATCATTTGCATGTGCTTTGAAAAACAGTACAAACACAGCAAGCAATTACACTGCGGTAAATAAACCAGTAGGACATGTGCAAATGAGGATGCCTCTCAGAGTGTGCACAGGAGATACAGCAATTGCCATGAGACTCAATAATCACTTCCTGGAGCCCAACTTCAAGGGGCCCTGTGAGTGGAACAGGGATGCTGTCTCCATCATGGGCAGTAGGAAGTAAGTGCTGCCCTTTCTCTGCTACCTGCAGTAAACAGATATAAACCGACAAATGTTTAAGCTCAGTCAAAAAAAAAAAAAAAAAAAAAAAAGAGATGTTTTCAATTCCATTTCTCACCTCCTTGAAGATAAGCTGCAAAGTTATCCAAATACTGAGTTAGTTCAGGTTGTTGATCATGAAAGTCAATCCATCTAGGACTGAAGGTGATCTCATGCACTGTAGAGAGCATTTCCCAGTGAGAGGATGAAGTTTAGAGAATTAATACTTATTTTCTGCAAAATCCATCATTTTTACTCCCTTTTGACAGAGCTGATCATAGAATGCAAAACAAAAGCATCCCTGACTTCATGACTTCCTTAGAAGTTTCTAAGCAAGTCTAAAACCCGCTTTTATTTCACTACTCATTTAAGATACTTTTTTTAGGCATTGGCTCTTTCTTTGGCTGCTTAATGTCTGGGAAAAATAGGACAGCTTTAGGTCTAGCTGAAAAGAAATCATGTTGGACCCAAAAGATAGACTCAAAGTGACAAGTCCTCAACCCTTGTCGACTGTCCCTCCCCAAGTGCCAGCTGAATCGTAGCCATAAAGTTGCACCGGAGCCTTTTGCAAATGATTGCCTGTCAGAGTCACTCCAGAGGCGTGTAGCGTTTCGCCTTCTCCGCCTACCTTCCAGCAGCATCTCCTCCTAATAACCTGCAATTTATATTTGCACAAAGCACTTACCCACACAGCATTTCTGGGACTTGCACATTTCACATTGCACTGCAAGGTGTCTCTAAAAACCCCATCACCTAAATTAATGGCACTAATGACCATCTGACATTAACAGGACATTTTCTACCTACTTCTTGTCCATTTATGATGAGGCTCAGGGGGGAGATCCTACCTTCTCAGAGATATAGCCTATACCTAGCTCCACTCACTGAGCTAAAGAAAAGCCTTTTTCTTCTTTACTCCCAACCATCACGACTTTGTCAAACTGTCCATCTTAACTGAAAATAATACATGTACTGATTGGCAGGGGGGATGAGTTTTAAAGCTGGCAGGAGGAAAAGAGCTTCCCTACTTGTAAGCTCTGTGAATTTGACAAAGAAATGTGCTTGGACAGCTACAAGTCTCTTCTTACAAAGTCGGTTTTCAGAATAAAATCACCTAGTAAAGGCTTTTTCCTGACAGTCACAAATAATTCCAGCCGCATCGCTATAAAGTGTCTAAAAGATGTTTTAACCTATCTTGAAGAATTTGTATGACAACTTTGGCTGTCACGGGAAGGATAAGGATTAAAAACATGGTTACCAGTACGAGGAGTTACTCCTGGAAACTGGAATAGCAGGCATGCCAAAAAGATAAACAGAAAAAAAATCAGAAAAAGAAAAAAAATCCATGGCTTTGGGAGCCTCTTGTGATGAGTACCCAAAGCAGAGGCCACAGCCTCTTTCTCTGACCCAGGAGCTGGGTGCTACACATCATCCCTAGAACAGAGAACCCTCATGAGAAACAAAGTGCTCACATCCCCACCTCAGGCACATGTAGCTGTTGAGAAGCATCACTTCTCAAAGAGAAAAAAGAAACCACAGTGATGTACTTTACCCTGAACACAGCTGGGGACAGGCACACTATAAACTAAAAATGAGCCATATAGTCCCCCCAAAATAGTAGTTTTAACCTTTCATTAATCAACACCTTAGCTCCTCCAACTCTAAAAGCCTCTCTAGGTACCATCTTGTCTTCTCGCCCCTCCAAAGCACGCATCTCCATGCCAACCACTAATATGCCGTAGTTGTCTAGCCACATCAAGTCTGAAATACAAAACACAACCATTCAAATCAAAACATATAGAAAGCCTGCATTCGAGCTTATCATCATTACTTAATCACATGTTAAATGAGCTAAGAATTAACAGTTAACACATGAAAAAAAGTTGGCTTTCCATCAAAAGCAATTATAATTAATTCCTAAGAAACGTATTTCTGGATGCCAAATCAGATGGAAGAATCAACTGGGGGATAGATACGCTCCTTCCATAGCTCCACTCAAAATTCTAATTAAGACCAGAAATACAAAAGTGGTTGTGGTAGAAAGGTTAATAGAAGAGAAGGCAATCTCAAGAGAAACCACGCCAGATATTCAGTCCCTATTTCTGGCTCTTCCACACTTCTCCCTGTAATAGACAGTCCCTAGAAACACAGATATACGAACACACATTCTATCACACAGATATTTTAGTGAAAAAAGATGATCACAAAATCATGTGCTCTGCCATCCTAGAGATCTTGTGGACAAAGTGGCTTTGAAATCTTCGTCTCTGCTGCAATCAAAAATCAGTTGTGTCAGAAAAGTGGGTACCCTTGAGTTACCAGGGAACAGAGAGAAAGTAGACATCTGTAGCTCTGAGGATAACGAGTGTGAAATCTGCTCCCTAAGCAATGGCGATGCTGAGCAATTGCAGTTCAAACAATAGTATGATGGTATGTGATTCAGAAACGCAAGGAATGTCTTTCAGCTAAAAAGCCCATTTCTTTTGCGTAGATTCTCCTGAAATATTCACAAAGAGAATCTGTACAAAGGAAAGGAGCTTCTTAGATGAGAGAAAAAATAAAAGGTAAACACTTTCAACAATGTTTCTCAAAGCTTACTGTCTCCCAACAAGGAAGAAAGCAAGCTTGAGATACAAGAGAGGACTTCTCTGACCTCCCTTACAAAAACCTCCAAACCTGGACCAGATGTTCATAATTTCTGACTAGGTTTGCAAACAACCTGACTTCAGTACCACTTAGACAAAAAACTAGCCCTTCATTTCAACTGCAGCTATCACAAATACCATGAGCAACAGTTCCCATATCAGTGTTGTGAAAACCTGATATTGGCTCACTGCGTGAAAACAGTCTGGTTAAAATCAGGCCTTTCTGATGACAACAAAAAGAGTTTTGGGGGTAAACTATCAGAAATACGGCTTTTAAATTTTAATTTTTCAACCACTTCACCCATTCATCACTGCTGGAGAAGACAGACAGGAACTAAGACATTTAAAACAATCTGTATTGCCATCTCCCAAATTTTCCTGAGGGAAAATACAGCTTTCAAAGGCCTCCAAAACCTTGTGATGTGGGAAGAGATTCCACAAAGGATCATAGGATCAGGATTTTTTAACTTTTTTTTTCACTTGCATTTAAGATAGTTTCCTCTGTTAAAGAATATTCTCTGGTAAATCACCCCACTGTGGTCACTCAGACCCTCCCTATGAATGGCACGAATGGAACCTGAGGTCACCTAACGACTCAGATTAATTTCATAAAAAACCGAACCCTTATCTAATGTTCTTTAGATGACTCAAATGTCGTTTATCTGGAAATAAAGTAGCACAGAAGTCTCAATGCCTGTGATTTCCATAAATATTCAGGCTGCTTAACCAAAGCACTGTGAATAAAGGTATCTTCAGAATTATTCTATACTTGTCATCTTATCAGGAGAAATGCTTCCTTTCCTATTATTTATCTTACATAAAGTGAGCCATAGTGCTGGGTTGTTGTTTTTTTTCATTTTTAAGATTAATTTATTGGAAATTCTGCCTGCATTAAGATTAATTTAAGCCCACTAAAACTGATAAACTGTTGTTATTGGCCTCAATCCACACTACCTTTTAAATCTTTGGATTTTCATTCCAGGGCTCCGATGAAAGATTCATTCCAAATACATAAAGTAATCTTTACTTTCTACTCTCTCTCCTACACGCCACTCTTTTCCAGTATAATCCATTTTATGGTTTTGGTTATAAATACATAGCTCTGTCTACCTGGCACTTTAGATAACAGAGGTCCCCATATAGCACAATCTGCCTTGACTATGTTTAACGTCAATAACCGGGACCTTCTCTCTTACTGATGCTGGTCACTTCACTCTTGGTATAAAAGCAGGGAGATCAAATATTTCCATATTCAAGGTGGAAAGACAGAAATCCTGACTATGTATTAGGTCTTCACATCTCAATAAAACGCCATAAATAAAACATTACGAAACTATCAGTTTGAGGATTAAACCTGGTAAAAACTGACATTCAGAAGAAACGGACAAACTTTAGTCAAACCGAGGTTATTTCATGCTTTATTTCTACTATTCTGTTAACTAAATGAAACAGAAAAGCCAAGTGCCATATACAGCACTTGCTGCCACTGAAAGCTGTGAATCCAAGTGGACAGTTTCAGTAAAACTACTTTTCCAACTATATGATTTTTATTTTTCTTTTTAAATTAAAAATCTCAGCACCCTGGATAATTTTTGATGCCACAGGAAAAAAAAATATCTGCAAACAAAACATCTGTCCAGTTTGTGATACACATTACTGCACAGGCACCAACATCATTATACACTGGGAGTTTTAACTTCACTGGACATATTGTTGAATTTAAGCACCACACAGGTATATAATTTTACACCAAACAGGCACTAAACCTAACCTCGCATTTAGTATATTAGTGATGTAGGGCAAGAAAAAACAGGTCACAGATGTAGAAACTTCATAATACAATATTCATACCAATCAACTTTATTTTTTATGACACCTTGCAAGGCATAAAATGCTTTAGAAGGTTAAATAATAAATGACAGGAGAGAAAAGAGAGGGAGAAAGTGTTAAGGACTAAAATATCTATTACCTGATGAAATATAAAATGACATGGATTCACTGAAGGAGGCCGACATAAAGAAACTGGCCCAGATAGGGAAACCTGTCAAGGCTCTTTAGTGTTAACAGAGCCTGGCCATTTTTATCCTTACTCTCATTTGCATTCTCGGATAATACGGTATTCACAGGCCATCTAAGCAGTAAGAGCTTTGTCAAAGGACAACATTTATGAAGTTATTATCAAATATCCTCCTGTTCATGTTCTGTGGTATTTTCAGATCTTGGATCAAATTTTTTTGTTTGTTTTGAGGTTCTTTTTTTAAAGAAGCTTTGCAGCCAACAGGTTATTTGCTCATTGTCAGTGCATACAAAGGAGAACAATGGCACATGGGCATCTCCCAGGCCTCACAGGTTATGGGAGCACGGCACCTCAGACACACTTCAAATAACTAACATTGTAGTATCATTTGTTACTATAGCATTGATTATTATTTTATCATATCTGTGATCTAGCATTGTATCACTGATTCTACTATTATATCATTGATTGTTACCTCTGCCAGCAGGATCACAGGCTTCACTGACTCCAAAATTCTACTTTCACAGGCTCGATTTCTCTGACAAGCAAACTCCAAGGAAGATTGTCACCAGATCCAGTGTATTACTTTATTAAAATTGTTACCAAATACCAAGATTTCCTACCTATGAGAATATTACACTTCTCATTGAAGATTCATCAAGATACTTACACAACTCCTGCTGTGTTACCACACAGAGCACTCACAAGGTGATACTGCATAAATAACAAGTATATTCTTAACTGGGTCTTTCAATTATTTAGAGATACTTGGGAAATGTGCCACTAGCAGCTGTTTTATAATAGATTTCATGATAACATACACCTGGTGCTAATGCTTCAGCATGTCTAAATCGTTTTCTAAAGATTACACAATCAAACATCGTAATATAATATCGCTGTAATTGGAGCTCTCATCAAAGAAGAAATTACTGTTACACTTTACATACCATACACACTACTTTCCAAAGCTGAGCAAAAGCTACTATTACAGTGGCCACAGAGCTAAAAGATCTTAACCCTGACCTTACCCCAAATTTGGGGATCCCATTTCTTGCTGTGATACTGTAACACGCATACTAGGTCCACATGACAATACGGAACATAAAAATCACCTCTGACGCATCTCCTTCATTTTACGCAAAATAAAGATCTCAGCTCAAAATCTAAAGCAGAATAATATCTCAAAAACTGTGTCACTGAGCCCGTTTACTTATCTTCTGGCATCTCTAAGAGTCAAAATTTATTAGTGATCTTTGAGTCATGCCTTAGAAACTGATTTCCTCAGCAGTGATACTATGCTGAAAGCATTTATTCTGATCTCTAAATACCACATAAATAAGTGGCTATATTTTAGATGCTGAATATCATATCGGTGCCAGCAATGGCTACCTTCACCCAGGTGTTTTCAATAAAGCAAGCTGGGGAAAAGCAATGCAATACAGATTTGCTGAATCTGATGATGGCTTTAGGGATTTCACTACTAAAACAACATGTGAGAATCACACATGTATCTCCAGGTTTATAATCTGCCTGGGAATCCATAAATAAGAAGAGAATTTTTAACTGTGTTAACTTTTGCATGTATTTAAATACTGTAGGATTACTGTGACTGTAATTTGCACAGAACCAGTGGTGCTGCAGGTGTTTACGTGTGCAGATATCTGTTCTGGGTGAAATTCTAGGTTTACTGAAATTAATACTAACCTTGCCATTGACTTCAACAGGGATTTTGAACACAAATAGATTATATTAGATTGCATCAGATCAATGACAGCATTCAGCTGAAGAAAATGGAAAAAAGACAACTGACGGGCAAAGCCATGGACACGCAGCCCCATGGGCAGCTGCTTCTGAGATGTGAAAGCCAGTAGGATCAACTGGGAGAGCCATCACTCTCCTCAATTAATTCCTATGAAAAAGACCATGATATTGGTTAACAAGTGAAGTAGCTTCCTCCCAAGGGTCATTTCACAGGGCACTTGCAGAGTGAAGCAGCAACCTCAGTGCAGACCTTTTCACCACTACCAAGATTAAACACTCAGTTCATAGTCAACGTGAACGAAACTGAATGCCCACATGCTTCTTGGAGTGGCTCAGTAATACTGGCCGAGTTAAAATAAAAGTTATTCCGATTAACCCCCTTCTGTTGTCTTTCCCTCAGGGAGTTGCACTCCCACTCCAAAAGGCTGAAAACAAACTGTTTTTATTAAATCACATTCAATTATAACAATATTTATTAAAACCAATAACTGCAACTGGTAAGAATCCCCCTGTGCTTGTTTCAAGGTATTTAAATTAAGTTAAATGCACAATAAACTTTGCATTGTTTCAATTTACATGACCCCTGAGTCTTCAGACATCCCGTAGGCAAAATTCACAGACTTATAAACTGCTATTAAACATGAACATATGGTGGACTCGGCGTCCTGTGCTGTTGCTGCATTTACAGGAGGGTTGTGAAGTGCCTTGCTGCCTCTAAATCCACTAAAGCAGCCTTACATCAAGCCAAAAATCCCCCCTTCATCCCAAGGAAAGGTGCTTTACTTCCAGCAACAGCTTCAGTGAATATCCTACCAGTGAAACGCTCATTTTCCATATGGCCCAGCACATGCTGGACTCTGGATGTATCACTGGATTTGCATTTTCCACAGCAGTTTCACCAATGTCCTGGTCATACGGGCCACTCCCACAACTCACAGACTTCAGAGTCTATGGGAATAGATTTGCACAAGCACAGTAAAAAGAGGCAGTCTCCTTACAGAAAGATATCCCCTTGATTGCAGTTCAGGAGACATGTCTTATGGTTTCTTTCGGTATTGTCTCACTGCCCTCAGGGTGGTACCCAGGCTCCCTGACCCACCCAAAAAACTTAATCACTTGTATTCAAGAAGAGATTCCTAGCCTTCACTTGCCATCCTCTCCCACTCCTGTGTGAGTCATTGCTCTGCATGAGCTTTGCCTGGGTTTCTATTCAGAATAGAAACAAAAAACTGAATTTCTCTGGCCAATTCTTGATCCTGCTCTTCTTTCTGCCTTCTCCCTTTTGAGCCCCATTGTGGAGTTCAATTCAATATCACATTTGGGAAAATACCACATTTCATTTCACACCCTTGGTAATTCTTCCCATAACATTTATCTCAGGTTCAAAGTTCCCCCAAGTCACTTTTCACATCAAATTTTAACATTTTTATCACTGTAGATGTGACACTTAGTTTTCCTGATAAAGACACCTAAAGTAAAGCCTAAGCTATATACAATATAACACATTTTCCCTGTACAAAGGGAAGTTCAGACAGTATTTTCTGAGAATTCACAAATAGGGTAATTTATCATTTCATGAGCTAAAATCAATTGAAAATACATTGGTAGCAACCCTCCTCAGACCCTACTCTAATCATATCTTCATCCCATAGGCATAACTTAAGAGGAAAACATAATTTAAAAGACCAATTTAATCTGTTCCATGACTTTAAAAATAATAAAACCCTATTATTCACTCATCATAATTACATAGATATTACATGATCTCGGTACAGAACAGAGTCAAGATTCTCTGGGTGAACTGATTGCACATTTCTATTCCTTAACATGTTTGATTTCTTTTAAGGTTAACCTTAAATCTAGACACATTGCTTTTATTAAGCTTACTTTGCAATAATTACCACATCCCTGTAATGTGCCCAGCCGTAAATTACTTTCATGTACTCTAATCTTCATCTGAATTTTAATAAAACCTGAATTTTGGAATATATTTTAAATTATCCCTTCACAGAACACAAAGAAAATTCAAGTTTACTTTGACCCTGTGATTCTTAGGAAACCTCTATTTGAAGCTGAATCACCTTGCAATGTGTCATGCCTATTTTGCTTTGCTAAATCCCCACCTCGCTTCAAGGGCTTGGAAGTATCCAACCAAACAAATTTCTTCCTCTGAAAACCAGGACTATATTGTTCCTACTTCTGTCATCTGCTTCCTATGTGGTTTTGCTCTTCTCCCAATATACAAAACCTTGCAAAAACTTGCTCAGTATATTAAGTGCAATAGGCTGGTACAGAAAGAACACTATTTATTCAGTCACCTATACGATCACCCGTAGTACCTGGATTTGTCACTAATGGTCTCTCCCCAAGTGCTGATTAAATCACATAGCACTTATCTTCTGACAGCAGGCATTACATGGTAAAATTCAAAAGAATGAAAATAATAATCTTAGCCCATCTCACAAGAATTTTAAAATCTCCTTGCCATTAATCACTATGCTCCTTTCAACAAACTTTATCTGGCAGCAAAACAAATCACCAAAGCCAGAGCCTGTATCTATATTAAAAATAGAAGACCACAGGAAATTTCCCCAAAGAAATCTGCTATAAAGACATAAAACTCAGATTCTACTTATTAATTTTGACATTTTTTTCTCCAGTCAAACAGTATCATAACCATGAACTGTATGTAACAGATGCAGACTATCCATACCTGCAATGGATAATGGCACATAATAATAGCTTTTAAGGTCAAAAAAGACCCTTAGATCACCTCATTTGATCTCTCATATAACACAGACAACATTATTCCACTCATCTGACCTTTGACTGAACTTCAAAACGTGGGCTATGCAGCTTATGTATTCCCTTGAGGCTTATTTTCCTGAAGACATAAGGGTGTAGGCTGTTCCACAGTGGCTCACACTGACAACCAATCTCAAGATATTTGGCTGCAATCTCCCTTCTTTTGGGTCTTTCTCTTCCCTGTTTCTCTGCTGCACTGAAGAACCCCATAGCAGTTGGCACTGGCTCTGAGTGAAGGCTTTTATCACATTCACCAATCACTACTTCATCTGTTTTGATAAATTAAGCAGGATAAACTCTACAGTTTTAAGATTTCTCACTGAAAAGTAGTCTCCATTGCTTCAAAAACTCAGGTCATGTTCCTGTTTCCTTAACGTCTTTTCTGATTCAGGTAGGGGCACAGATATCCTCTCCAAGATCTCATGGATCATATCAGAAGTCACTGATTTTTTTTATTTATTTATTTTTCTTGTTTGCTTTTGCTGTCACTTAAAAAACAACTATTTAACTAAGGTATCATCGAACCAAAATTTAAATGTTTAGTTCTCAACAATATAAAACTAGTCAAAATATAAATATAGGTCTAAAGAAATAATAAGTGGGCTTAAACGGCTGCTACAGCTTGAGCCAAAAAGATCAAGACTTTTCCATACAACCACTACCATAGTGTGTGCTACCAGCCTTCATGCTTGTAAACTTTACTATTCTCTTTGATTCTTCATCACCAACCAACATGGCAGGCTGGAGTGTCCAGCAGGTATGAAACACAGGAAAGCAAGTGGAAAGTGAGCTGCTGTCAACTGCTTTAGTTGACCTCAAAAAAAGCAAAAATTCACAGATACTCAATGTTGCATCATACAACAACAACTGTCAGTAGAGAAGGATGAAGGTAAATTTATACTTATGGCATGTTGCTTCTTTTTAAGCTGCAGATGTAATGATTCTACAAGCTTCTCATTTCATAAAGCCTTAATAGTCTGTGGCATTTGTTTTCTTGCCCTCCGCCACTGAAAACTCTTCATGCTGTCATCTGCTTCCAAACGTCCATCTCCCCTCTTCCCTGGGCTGAGCAATCATCTCCTCCTCCTGCAGGCCTTACTTTTCAGCCAAAAGCAAACCAAACCAAAAAAACCCTGGCTAGCTATAACACTAAAATGAGAAAAAAACATCTGCAAGCTTTTAAAAGCACAGGTGCGCAAACACACGCAGATAAAGAAACCATTTCGAAGTGAAAGATATAATAACAGTTTGTATTAAAGTCAGAAAAACTTTATGGCAGAAGGCCTGGAACAACCAACAGGAAAGGAAAAAGCATCTTCTTTATTTTTTTTTTAGTTTTGTAACTTCAATTCAAATACATTTTTATGTATTAAAAAAAAAAGGGGGGGGGGGGGGGTGTTAACAATTGCCAGCTACTGGGCACAGGCATTAATCCAAGGGACCACATTGACCTTAGAGGCAGCATTTTCCTCTGGTCTTGTTTCATTGAGGAGGGAAGGTGCTGCTGCTCATTCAGTCTCCAGCTGCTGGAGGGAAAGAAACTCAATGAGCTGGACCAAAAGCAGAATTGCTTTTGGGATGCTGTAGGAGGTGTGCTTATTTTTAACCTTCTTACTAAAAATTCTTTGCAAAACCAGGACAATTAGCAAATTTGATTAAGTGTATATATAGACAAACACAGCATCTATGAACTGACACGTTCTTCAACTATGACGACTTGTTATACCAAAATTACAATAAATAATCCTATCTGGTGAAGTCAGCATGTACTATACACAACTGTTTTGCTTCATCTTACTGATAACCTAGTGTAACAGAGCAGTGGGGAAGACAACCCAGCCTGTTCAGTGATCACCCAGGGTGAGCACCATCCTCATATCTTGCCTGGGCTCACTCTGTGATTTCCCATGTATGCAAAACCCAACTGCCGTACAAGTGACTCCCTGCTGTCCACAAACAGTTTTAGGATATCTTAGCACCCTGTGAGTTAGTAGGAGTCTTTTATTTAGGATTTTTTTTACTGGAAAGGTTTTCTGTACTTGGAAGTCTACCGTAAAAGACCACAAAGAGGACTCAGAAACATGGTCACGGGTAATTGCCAGTGACTCACCTCATGTGAAATAAATGATTCATATTAGTCCAATTATATTACAAATTTTATCTTCTGCTCCTTTGCTTTGCCAAGGAAAGGCAGATGGTAAGTCAGTCTACAACTAAGAAATGAAAAAAAAACACAAACTCTTCAAGACAAATAAGTGCAAACTGACCTACTTCCAAATGAGAGTTTTCAAGAGTCCTGAGTTTTAATTACAGCTATATTAAAGCAATGTGTCCTCAAAAACTTCTAAAAATAATAGAAAGGGCTCATTTAAAAGCTCAGCAAAACAACCGACACAAGGAGGGCTGGACTGAACCAGTCCATGAGTTCATTTTTGTGGCTGCTTGGAGCCAGATGTAAAGCTATGGCGTAAGTACAGGGAGATCTCTCTTGGTAGATCCTACCAGCTTCTGGCAACCTAAAAATAGAGGATTCCTAAGCCATGAGAAATAACTGTTTCTTGGTAAGTAACAGTTCTCAAAAGACTTTTTTCATCCATAGCTTTCTGTGCCCTTTTTGTGAGTCCATTTCACTCCTCAGCAGACAGAACTGAACTTGCTGCCTGGTTGTTTCATTCGACGTCCTTAGACCTTTTACCAGGTAAGCTCGTTAAACACTAGCTTTTCACCTTCTCTTCCTGCCACTTCAGAAATGTCACCTCTGGCATTTCCACCCTATGCTATCACTCAACAAGCTGCAGTCCCCATTCCCCATCCATTTGAACTCTCGCACAAAAGCCATTCCAGATGTAAGCATCACTGTCACTGCGCTGCAGCCCCTCTGTTGCCACATCCTTTTGATCTAGTGATGGGTGTATTTTTATATGCATTTCTTATTTTTTCAGAGTCTCAGTCTTGGCAAAATGGTAATACTGATGACTCAGCCTCACGCAGTACACACAGAGACGTATGCATTTGCTCACACGCCACAGAAGGGGAATGTGCACTTGAAGTCCCTTCACTGTTAACGTACATGTTTTTGGCCATGGGACTTGGCTCCTCTGCACTTTGTCAAACTTAAATGATTCAGTATTTAAACTTTTATACCAGAGATCTGTATCACAACAAATTAATTATCATCACTCTTTATTTTAACCCAAAGAAAACTCAGCTACTATTTTTTTCCAGATGGAACACTTTGTTTCGTAAATTTGATGAGGGAAATCTTGATTTTCATGTGATGAGTAGAGATGTATTTTGTGTTTGACCCATCAGGATGCTCTTGGTGTCTAAGCTGCAGATCCAGGGTGAGATATCCTTGTAACTGCTGCTCCAGCTGAGCCAGTGCCTGTCACTGTGAAAGAAGGAGTGGTATTTTTCTATCACATATTAAGTGGCATATGAACATAGAATCATTTAGAGTGGAAAAGATCTTTAAGATCATTGAGTCCGATCGTAAACCTAACACTGTCACGTTCACCACTAAACCATGTCCACATCTACATAATTTTAAACAGCTCCAGGGATGGTGACTCCACCACTTCCCTGGGCAGCCTGTTCCACTGCTTGATCAGGAAATGGAAAACTTGGGAGCACTGACAGAAGTGGACTAGGACAGACAAAGGAGACTGGAACAATGAAGGGTGAAGGCTTGTGACAATCCCTTTCCCTACACTTGGGACTGGAATCCAGGAACGTCAGTCTCACCACTTCGGAGTGCCTGCAAGTCTCTGCAAAACCCATAGGCAGGTCTTATCGTACCCTGTTAGCGTTGCAGGGCTTTCCAAACACAAAGAGGAATAATAATAATCATAATAGTAGTAGTAATAATAATCCCACTAAGAATGACAGGACTGCAAAGTCAAGTAGTCTAACTTAAGAAGTCTCAGAAGTTGCCATCATATAAAACTTAACTCATTCCCAATTCACAGATTTATTTTTTTTTCCCAGCAGTTTTGTCTTCTATTATGCACCAGAATATAAACCTGTTCCTAGACTTGGGTCCCACAGGATCATCCCACCATAAACATACGTATTCCCTTGCCACATACAAACTCAGTTTAAATTATCAGCATAGTAATTCACCCTGTTTATCGCCTCACACACAATGGGCATCCTGGTTCCTCTCCGCATACAAAGAAAAAAATAACAGCGAGAACAATAAAAACCCCCCATAAACCCTTTAAATACTGCTTCTTTGTGAGAAGACATCAGTGTGTCTATGCAAGGATGTACAAGAAAGAGGAGCAGTGCACACATGCGCGCGTAACACTCTAGATAAGGACTTGGCCACAGGACCCAGACAAAGAAAAGGAAAGGAGGCCAGGAAAGGAACTCCCTACAAAACAAATGTTACCATCAGCAATGAATCACTTTTGCTATAGCCTTACAATTTTGTTGTTCCCATGTTTTAGTTATTCTATTTTGAAACTGGGGAAGAGATGAGGGAACTCTTCGATAAAATGCTTCTGCATACTATATAAGAAGTCCATTTGCACTTTAAAAACTCTGGTAGTGTTACTGGGTTTGCTTGAACTTTGTGGTGCAAAGCAAACAGGAGTCTCTCAAGACTTTCAATACTCAAATATAATTCCATCAGTGTTCAATTAGTAGTTTGCCCACGTACATGTAAAATAAATTGATTTAGCACCTTAGTCCTGAGATACCGAAATCTAAATGGAGGTTTTTTTCTACCTCTATTGTATCCTGTCTGCAAATATTAGTTACCATAACAGAATATCACGTAAATCAAATAAGTGCCTCTTTTTCATAATCACACTGGCAGCTGCAGTGCCATGTTTCAATGGCTATCCACTGGAACTCATTAAGAAAGCATTATGTATAGTAAATTAAAATGCAGGGTCTATGATCTGCAGACAAAAGGATGACAAAGCTTATCAAATGTGTGCTGTGGACTTCTCATTAACTCAGGGCTTTAAACGTCATTGTCCGCTCTGAGCAGGTTACTGTGCTCCAGCATCTTTCTGTTTGTAATGAGCAGCCTGTATCCGGCCTCATAGAAATTGCTCTGAAGAAAAAACTGTGTTCCTTAATCAAAATAAGAAGGAAATTTTGATTGGGATGAGATTGTGCCCTGAGTCAGCTACTAGAAATTCAGTCATTGCTGTCCATTCATTTGGAGAGCACCAGCACGTGGTTTGACTCATAGCAATGGGTGTTAAGCAGACATGAGCAAGCAGCATCTGTGAAGATTTGTCTTTGCAACCCCTCATAATTCAGGGGAAGGAAGAACTGTGGCATGGTAGCAAACACAAGGGCAGCCAAGAGCCTGGTAAAATTCCCCAGGTCCATAGGAGGGTATCTCCTCTGTCCTTGCATGATCAAAATCCACCCCTTTCTATTTGCAAGACCATGGGGTTCACGCTCTCTGCATCTTCTTTCCCTAACAGCTCTGGGCTGCTTCAGCATCACGCTCTCAACATTTCAGAAGCAACACTGCAAGGGATGGATGCATGAGGCTTTCAGAGGAACCTGGGGAAGTTAGTCATACACTGCACAGAGTTAATTCCTTAAGCAAATGAAATCCCATTCTTGTCTTATAAAATGTCACAGCTTAGTTCCACACACTGTGGCAATCTTATTTTTTCCACTCTGATTTTGTGTTACGGGTGATTGTCTTTTCCATCATAGATGGTGCAAAAAAACATCTACGCCTCACAACACGGTAAGCTATTGTGAAAACAACCTGAAATCCCAACAGCTGACACAAATGTTCACAAGTTTAACACAGAGGTGCACAGAGCATTTGTCCGTGCATCTGACACGCATAATTAGCTGTGCCCATAAGCTTTGCCTTAATACTGCTGGACTTGCACTGAACGTGACAGTGCAGACAACACTGGTGTGCTTCAGTACATCTCTGATTTCCCCAATGACAGTTCTCTTCAAAGAACATCATTCATTCACTAGAAAATTAAAAAAAACCACATCAACAAGCTGCCCAGACCCTGGCAATTAATTATCTAATTATCTAAAGCCTCTTTAATACAACTAGGGGCATCAACACTGATGCTCCTTGCCTCACCTCCAAAAAGAAAAAGAAATCACTTATTAAAACTAGTCATCAAATATTCATCTGGGCTGCAAAATTCACAAGCAGAAAAAGGTAGGGAAGGAATATGTTAGGGACAGAAAGGTTAATAGATGCTGTTTAAACACTAACAAGCGAACATGTCTTAGACCTTAATAATTGAAGGAGAAAATTTTCTATTTTCAGTGGAGTTTTCCATCTATTTTAAATGCATATGAGTAATTTGGTTTTGTTACTTTCCAATGCTAGACACACTGACAAGCAGTGCTACATAAAATACAGGACAGCACTAGGAGAAATAACACATGGCAGTGTCATGTCTTAAAACTACACAACACTTCGGCGTCTGTTCAGAGGCCAACACAAACAGAGGTTTCCCGTCAAAGAGCAGCCACCAAAATGTCAGCAAAGCAATCTCCAGGAATGATAAAATCATAGAATTATAGAATCACTATGGTTGGAAAGGACCTCCAGGATCATCTAGTCCAAACTTCATCCCAACATCCCTAACCACTAGACCATAGACTCAAGTGCTATCTATATCTGCTTGTTTTTTAAACACCTCCAGGGATGGTGACTCCACCACCTCCCTGGGCAGCCTGCTCCAGTGCCTAACCACTCTCTCAGTAAAGAATTTCTGCCCAATATCCAATCTAAACCTGCCCTGGCACAACTTGAGGCCATTTCCTCTTGTCCTATCATTAGTAATTTGGGAAAACAGACCAGCACCAGCCTCACTACAACCTCCTTTTAGGCAGTTGTAGAGAGCAATGAGGTCTCCTCTCAGCTTCCTCTTCTCCAGACTAAACAACTCCAGTTCCCTCAGCCTCTCTTTATAAGGCATGTTTCCTAGACCTCTCACCAGCCTCGCTGCCCTTCTCTGTACCTGCTCCAGCACCTCAGCGTTCTTCTTATACTATGGTGGGCAAAACTGGACACAGTACTCAAGGTGTGGTCTCACAAGTGCCGAGTACAGGAGCACAATCACCTCCCTACTCCTGCTGGTCACACGATTTCTGATACAGGCCAGGATGTCGTTGGCATTCTTGGCCACCTGGGCACACTGCTGGCTCCTGTTCAGCCAGCTGTCAACCAACACCCCAAGGTCCTTTTCTGCCAGGCAGCTCTGCAGCCACTCTTCCCCAAGCCTGTAGCGCTGCCAGGGGTTGTTGTGACCAAAGTGCATGACCCAGCACTTGGCCTTGTTAAACTTCATACAATTGACCTCAGCCCATTGCTCCAGCCTGTCCAAATCCCTCTGCAGAGCCTTCCTACCCTCAAGAAGATTGACACTCCCACTGAGTTTTGTGTCATCTGAAAATTTACTGAGGGTGCATTTACTGAGGAGTACCAGCTTCCAGCTCAGCCAGCCTTCCCAAACCTGGATTAAGACACTGGCAAGACAAATGTATTCCTGTGGTCACCCCGTTTCCATGTGCTAGTGCCTCGCTCCTGCAGGTTCTACATAGCAGGTAGGTTGTTGGCCAATTAATCCAACTGGATGCCGACACTGAAGCGACTGACAGAGCTTTCCCTGTTTTCCACCTTGGCTCTTCAAAAGACCCTAACTAGGCCTGATGCTCCTGGAAGCCACAGCCAGGTGTACTCCTGCATTACCTTGGCCTCTATGCATCTCTGCTTGTGAAGTGACACCAATCACAGGGTGGACCTCCAAGACACCACCCACATGAAGTCTTCAGAAATGAAAATAATAGGTGGAGATGGAAGTGAAATCCCAGTTCACTTAAGTTTTCTCCTAACTCCACCATGTCAGTATTTAGCAAGTACTTCTGTTCAGTCTAAAGGCTTCAGAGGCTCTCAGGTGAGGGATGCTGACCATATGCTTCTTTGTCACAGCCTGCACAACACAGGGCATCTACAGCCTAAGTAGCTCCCAAACCCCCCTGCAGCAAAGCCGAAACTGTCTTTTGAAAACAGTTATCAGAGTTCTCTCAAAGTCAAATTTTTGGAAAACTTAACTGTGTGGCCAGAGATCACATTTAAGTCTGTCAGTCCACCCTAGAGAAAAGCGTTTGGTCTGACCACATCCAGTCTTCACAGCAATTAACTCCTGCTTCATCTTCAAAGAAAGACCTACAAAATCCATCTCCTTAGTGCCATAGAAAATACCTTAATCGTATGATTCTTCTCCTTCCCCCTCCTCTTCCCATCCCCCTCACCCCAGGGTGTCTTCTATTTTTCTGTGAGATTGAGAAGGTCTTTGTATTTATTCACATTTAAGGGAGATAATGACACAGCTGGAGCAGGAAAAAGAAAATGAAGACCAGAGCCCCTGAGCTTTGCCACGAGTAAAGATTATACAAGAGTTATAGTTTTCTTTACTGCATACAGATGTGACTGAGAATATGGAGTTATCACCGCTCTTCTTAAATACTGGTAGGACATGATTTAATATTGACCAACAGCATGGATGCTACGAGACCCTATAGAAGAAAAGACAGGAGAAACATGGTGATGTGAGGCCCTGCTCCTGCAATTTGGCACATGGTTAGCAATTCTAATGTCCCATAACTTTCCAAGACCATTTTCCCTCATTCCTGAGCTGAGCCAAAAGATTTGGAAAATGTCAGTAATGGAGACAGTTTTGATGCCAGTAACCCTAGAAAAAAAAACATAGGAAGTCCTGACAGCTTAAAGCTTTTAGGCAGTAAAGACTGTGAATATAGCAGGAGAGGAAAAAGACAGGTTTTTCAACCAAAAAAAAAAAAAAAATTGATGAGATGGACAAAAAAAGTAGAAGAGATGGCAAAACTTGGTCAGGACTTAGTCAGCAGTTGGTCAGCCTCTGAGTCGAAACAGGTTTTTGCTTTTTTACAGGGCTAACAAGTTATAAGCATCCCCGTGCCACTAAATCATGGTGAGCAAAGTACAAGTGCTAAGCTGTGCTCAGAGACAGAGAAGACAGAGGAGGAGGAGGAGTGGAACCCTTCCTGCTTGGCACTTCATAGGTGTTTTTATGTAATGGTCAACCCTTGCCTCCAGGCCTTCCAGTGGAGTAAATGTCCTGCTTCCTGCATCAGCCAGCTGCACAGGAGCCCAGTCAGGCTGCTCATCAGGGAAGACCAGAGCTTGTAAATACCCACTCAAAACAGACAACGTGCTCCCACCACAACACCCTTTAGAAGATAAAAGAAGAAAGAAATACCTTTAGAAAAAAAGGATGGGATGAACTCAAGGACACTGCAAGACATATACTTTGAGAACCGACATAGATTTTCCAAGACTGTGCATTTGAGGACTTGTCTGGGTGTGTGCCTCCTCATAACGGGATACTGCACTCGGTCCTGCTCGCTGGACATACAGAATGGAGCCCCTATAGAGATAATCGCTGGGTGAGGGCCCAACCTTCCTGATACAATAAACTGATACTCAAAACACTAAAAATACTCATGGTTTTAGTCTGCATGGATCATCTTGCAGAGCTAAGGAGGCCAAAACAAAGCTGAGCTGAGCCATGTCATCAGACAAAGATGCCACTGTTGTGCCTGAGGCATTTCATCAGTCATGACCCCAGGTCACAGTAAGCAGACTTTAAAAACGTGCAGATGTGGGGGCTGGTTTGTTTTTGTAAACATTTGCTTTTTTTCTTGTGGGTGTCACTAGATGGCAGAGCCGGTCACTGGGCTTCCTAATGACACCTTCCTACAGCTTTCAATATTTGGATTTCAATTAAGCTGGAAATTCCTGCGGTTTTCACTGGCTATCTCTGGGGTAATTACAAAATCAATGTCCTTTAAAACAAACAAAGAAAGATTATAGGTTAATGATATGAGTGATTGACCCATTTTAATACAGTCCATGTGTTCAATGACGACATAAATTTAACCTTTGACTCAAAAATAATTTAAGGGCCTGAAGATCGAGAAGTCTCTGAAAACATGCTATTTGGTGTTACAAGTGACTCAAAGGTCTGAACCTCCCCAACGCTCTCTGGAGCAAAGGCAGTCAGAGAGACCAAGCTCCTTGTGCTGGGAAACTTCACATTACCAATGCAAAGCAAAATACCCCAGCCTGGAAGGTTAATCTGCAGCTTGTTGATGTGTTGAAGTTATCGACAGCAGAAGATGAAAAGGAAAAGTCACCAGCACCAGATAACCTGGGAAGGAACCTGCACAATCCCCAGTGTGAAAAGCCTGCAGAGGCAAAGTCCTGCCATTATTTAAATCTCCTGGACTGAAAACAAGCTTTAACAAACTGCTACTTTATTGTTTAAGCCTCATTTAGAATATTAAAAATAATTTTATTCACTTACTGTTTTTAATCCACTTAGTCAAGAGACCAAACCACATCCTCGGCAAGCCCTGGCATCTGCAGGGAACCCTCCCACAACTTGGGCTTTCCTGCCCTCAGTGTGGGACTCAATGTCTCCTAGGGCTCCAAATATGGATCATGATTTCCAGTCACCACAATTTAAACATGCACATAGAAAGGCATACACAGAGGTAGGATATATATATACACACATGCAGGAACAAATGAGCAGCTCAGCCACCAACTACTGCTAGGAGCAACGGACTGCTCAGAAACGTCAGACTCCTACTGTGCACATCTCTGACTTGTTTTGTGTTTGTTTCGGTCTATTTTCCAGTAAAGATTCCCCTTCATAATATAATTTACTGTAGGAAGCTATGTATCTACTGGTTGTTAAAGCTCTTGGAAAGGAAGACAGAGGCAATTATTATGTCAGTCAGAGTTCAGCTAGAAAATTTTGGCTTTTCCCTGGAACAAAAAGAAAGGGGGGTTTACACAGCTTGTGGAAAATTGTTCTCCAGGAAATTAAATCTCTGTAACACCTTCATCTTATTAGTCTACTTGCCAATTACTTCCCTCCCCATGATTACAAAGCATTCACAGAAACGAACCAAGTTGGATAAATGACATGCGCCTGCTGTACGTGATAGCCCATCATCACCCTGCTCGTGACAAGCCAAAGCCCTTGTGCTTCAAGAATTGCTCCCTTTTTTTTCTTTTTCCCATTAACGCTGCCTGCTGGGCTAGTAAGTGTGCCAAACCCTTCTCACTCCCTGGCGCTGTAGATGGCTAAGGGGCACCAGCGGGATGATATTCTCCTTCCTACCCCAGGATGCCTAGAGCTGCCAGGAAGGTTCTGCACACTGCGGTTTTCCGCTGTTGGAGGCACTTTTTTCTCCCTAGCAAAAGCAAAAGTGTCCAAAGGACTCCAATCATCTCTTAAAATCCATCAATTTTAATTAGCATCTCTGGTGTCAGTGAAAGTAGCATCATACTCTAATCCACAGATTATAGATTCAGTGCTGAGCAACCCAGCTGAATCCAGTAATGTCACAAGAGAAGCTCAAAGAGCCTTAAGAGACACTTGGGGTAAAATATACACCTTTGAAGTCCAATCCTACATCGTCTTTTAAGGATTCCTACATTGAACTGCTCAGGATATAATCAGAATCAGCGAACACCAGAAATAAACACCAATATGGGACCGGTGATCCCAGTGTATCTTTGTTTGATTTGGCTCTAGTGGTCAGCATCATGGGTGCCCACGTCACTACCTAGAGGAAAAAAAAAAAGCAATTTCAGAAAAAAAAAAACAACCAACAAGCCAGCTGTGTTACTGACTTGATCTCTCTAACCCTCCAGAAGACTGCTGCTCCAGAGTATTACTTTAGGACTATTTACTTCTAAGTGCTGGCTTTTGATTTCATTTACCCCAGAATTTATTTTGCTGCCTGAGGAAAGGCAGTTCAGGTCACTGAGTGCATCCAGAGCTGCCATGTGGTTATCTGCTGGAGAGAATCATGTCTCTTTAACCTTTCTTCTCTTTTCTTTTTATCTTATATTCAGCTCCTTCACAGGGCTTATTAGAAAAGCCTACTAGTGATAATTAAACATGTAAATCGCCTTAGCTAACTAAAATGAAACAGCTCCTTGAATATGCATGATAGGCAACCACAGGACCAGTTCTGAGGGCATGAGTGCAGCTGACAGTACCTTGAGTTTGTAAATGCTGTGGCCACTAGAAAAGTAAAAACAAAACAAAACAAAAAAGGCATGAAAATGTATATTTACCCTTTCTGAGGGTGTATCAAAACTGCCAGAATACCAAGGAGTGGGACCATTTGCTAAAAAACCCTCTGAGGAATGAATGGCCCCATAAAGTGTTCACAGATATTAGTCTTTCACCTTTCTGTCTCCTAGTCTGGACCTCAGGTTAGCAGCGACAGGAAACATGGCTCACACAGGGCACAAGTGGTAATGTCATCACACACCTAAGCTGAAAGGGCACGGAAGGAATACTGTTCTTTCTGTAGGCTATACTGCTACACCAAATTTTTGAGAGGAGGCACTGTGAACATTTGCTCTGCATTGATGACATGGGCCTGTGGATGGGAGAGAAATTCTGCAAGCTGAGATGTCCCTTTCTTTTTGAACATAAATTTCCTTTTATATATAAATCCAAGAACAGAAGGAAATTCTACACATATAAGCAATCCCTCCAACCCGCACCCAGATGTACTAAACTTCCTCACATTTTCTCAGCTGATGCCTTTGCCACTCGTTTCTGGGAACAAGGCTTGCCATATCCCCTTCAGACACTTCAAGGAATGATTTTATCAGATAGCTTTCATGAGACCTCATGCTATTCTTTGCAGCTTCGCCCTCTTGTGCACCCTCTCCAGTCTCTCTCCAGTGCACAATCAGTATGTCCGCTGATTCCCACATCCTTAAATCAGATTATTTCATCTTTGCTACACTTCAGTTTAAAAACAGTCTTTAAGTAAAAATAATATTTCTATAGTGTCTTTGATTTTAGTATCTATATCAATGTGATACCTACAGCAAGTAACACCTCTCAGTATTTGCAAGTGAAGATAATGGCATTAAAGCAGCAACAGGGTTTCTTCCTCCAGTGCACAGCTCTACATAGTCATACACAGAAACCTCTGCAAATAGGCTAAACCTAAAACTCTGCAAGCTGCCACTAAATTGATGGCCCAAGAGCTCATGTGGCACAAGCAGATTCATAACATAAACTATTTTATGTTATGTTTTAACATAACATAAAATAGCTTATTTCAAGATGTAGGGCTTTTTCTGTTTGCTCTGCAGGTTTGGAGGCTATGTCAGGCTTGCAAGGCTCCACTGCTTTACTGGGGATGAGCCACAGGGTGGGGTAATGCCAGGATCATTCAAGTACAGCGTAGCTGGAGCACAAGCATGGTGTAGAAAGGCAATCACCTTCAAATCATCTTCCTACAACATAGTCTACTAGTTGCGTATAGGTGTGGAAAAACCTTGCTATCTTCAAGATTTAAGAAGTGGTAAGACTTCTTTTGGAGTAGGACTGGGGACTGTTGAAAGATGCTGATACACACATTTCAGGTGATAACAGAATCACAGAACTACACAACAGTCCAGGTTGGAAGGGAGTTCAAAATATGATCTGGTCCAGTCTTTCATGGGAAAGACAGCCCAGGTGAGATTATCTCACACTCCGTCCAATGACATCTTGAAATCCTCCAGCAACAGGGACTTGACATCACTGAGGAGGTTGTTCCAGTGATCGATTGTTCACACTGTAAAAAATTTATTCCTTTTATGTTTCAGCCTTTTCACCTGGCATCACAATCGCAAACTGAAGAGTTCTTTCATTCTCTCCTCACCACCGCAGCCCCATCTGCAGAAGACAAGTCCCTCACATAGAGTATTCATTTTTACAAATATCTGCACAATTCTCTTTCAGCTGGAGTATGTGATCATATAAAATATGAAACCTTGCATTTTAAAACAAAACCAAAAGCATCAATCTGAAGTCTTCAGTTGTAATCTTTTAAATGATGGGGTTTGTTGTTATTCACAGATAGAGAATGTATAAAGCCACATGCATGCAATTATACTATGTTTCATATTGCCTGTTTCTTAAATTATTTTCCCTTGGGACAGGATATTATACCGTTACTATATTTGTTCTCCCATTATTTATATTTCTTCAGATTTATTGCAAAAATCTTGCAACAGATTATACATTTCTGGGTAGAAGTGGAATTTTTCTGAGAGAAATGTTTGGTTACATTCTGTTAGAAGTCCAATTACAAAAATATAAACATGCAATTTACATACAATAGATATTAAAAAAGTCAGCGTGTAACCCACTTAAAATACTTGGCAGGATATTTATCTAAACTGTTTCAATTTAATGCAGATGTGTCCTAACAAATAAAATGTGTTTTGAAATCTGTCATCATCCTTAGCCAAATAATCAGTTGTCCATATCCTTAAATTGTGGCATATTTAGCATTATAAAAAATGTTGACAGTGATAAAAACACTATTAATCATTCTTCATTTACCTAATGTTCATTCCTCTGATATACTCCTGGTGATAAACTCATTCAGTAAAAATCGGCAAATGCTCCCCTAAAATTTGAAAAACCCTCAAATATTAATTACACCCAAAGAAATAACATCAATTAAAAAAAAAAAAAAAAAGGAAAAGTAAAACAGTATCTTATCCTAGCAGATGAGTAGTAGCTTTTTCAATTATTTTTAAATGGGACTGAATAGAGGAAAAATATTTGAAGGCTTAAAACACATAGACTAACTTCATTACTCAGAAGCACATGCAGTCAAGACCTATTTTTGGCTATCCCAGCAATGTTGCTGTCTCCATTGACCTCAGGTCTGGACCTGCGTGACTTCAGCTACACCAGTCCCTCAGAGCCTCTGGAGGGACTCTGTTAATTCTCAGGAAAATCAGGAAGACAGCAAGGCCTCTTCTAAGATTTTCACATTTCTTTTGGACTTGCAATTTAATTCAAATATGAAGATGATTAAAAAAAAAACAAAAAACAAACAAATTAAACAGCAAACCACCTCTGTATCCAAACCCCACCGCATTCAATGCAAGCTTTGCTCTGTTTCTGGTTGGGTTTGACGCGAGCTTGTCTATGGTTCTAATTTTCAGGTGCATCCTTCAGCGGTCTCTGAAATAATCTCTTCCAGCTCCTGTGAGCCCGCAGCCTCTGCTGTGCAAATGGTGGATGCTCCAGGCAGCCCCAGTCATACCCTGGCCAGTGGGGTCCAAGTGACATTCTCAGCAGCATTCTTATGCTTGCATTAAAAATTAAGGGCTTGACGAAGCTATATTTAATGAAGTCGTGTTTAAATAGTAACATATGGCCTCTTCTTCTATTGTTCCAACTTTCTGTTATCTCGAAAACATTCACATTCACTTGCTGGCAGCAATTTGAGAGATTTTGCGTTGTTTCATTTATCAGTTCAGAACTTTCATGCAGTTTAACAAAGTTCAGCTGCATGAAGTGCCTGAGTGCAATGGCTGTGCCATAAGCATCTGCCTCAAGGCTTTTTACAGGTCAGCAGTAAATGAATTTCAGGAATTTTAGTTATTGGCATCATCTGACAAGTGCCCAACTGTCGGGCAAAAAAAAGAGAAAGGTCATTTTTAGGAATGAAAAACATTATTTTGCATTAATTTTTCCAAATGTTGTTATAAAGTCTCGTAACTGCCATGTAAAAACAAGGCAGACAATAATTCTTACAGGATAAAACCAGTTTTCACTGACAAACTTCCACAGTCAGATAGTTTTGAGGGTTATTACAGGGCACGTACACTTCCACTCAAAAGCACATTTGTAGAAAGACCCTTTAAAGACAACAGAGCTGTTTCATCAATACAAGTTTCCATTCAGTTTTTTTCCAAAGTCCACCAATGTTTGGGGTTTTTCTGCTCCACATGACCAGCCCATGCAGCAAGCTGGTCCCACAGAAGCTGGTTGTGGCCTTCCTATCCCAGGCATGGTCAGGGACTGCCCTCCAAGCCTCAGCCAAAATCCAGTGTAAAACTGAAATGAAGATCAAATGAAGCTTGGCCAGACGGGAGCGCAAGTCACCTCTTGGTACTATTCATAGGGCACCTTTCCAAGATGCCATCTTACCAAGTGATGAGCTTGCTGGGGTCCTAGTTCAGTCAGTGATGATTTAAGGCAGAAATGCAATCCACGCCTGATGTTGAACACTTCAGAGCACTGTTTACTGTCTCCTGGTGATGATTTACAGGGTTTGATTACTCATTTTTCATTCCGACCAAAAGTAAGATTAAAACATTTCACAGGCAACCACTAGTATTAATCTCTGCAGCAGAGGCTGGGAGCAGAGGCTGTCACTCAGGGAAGGGATGGCATCCCAGCTGCCAGCACCACTACAAGGCAAGAATCATTAAAAGCAAATACCTTCTCATAAGATAGACTGGAGACAGGGAGAGTTGTGGCCAGCCAAAGAGCGCTTCTGAATGGCAGCCAACACACACAGAAAGGCAGCCAAAACTCACTGACCATCCCCTGCTGATTTCATCTCAGAAAGAAAAAAAAAAAAAGCACTAAACCAATACCAACGCTTTCTGTAAGAATAGCACATGCATTTTAAATATCGGTATTTAAATCATCTGTTCCTTTGCACCTAATAAGGAGCAAAAATTGAAGTGCAGGCAGGATTAATACACTGGGTTGGAGGGAATCATTTTGGTGAGGCATCAAGAAAGCTCAGCTCCAAATATGGAGCTATGAGATGTGGAGAGGAGCAGGTGAGCAGTGGGCAACACTCTTGCTTCCTCCCAACCTGAGCTGTCTCTGGCTGAGCTTGGTGGGAAGAATTTATCTTATCTTTTCAGGGTGAAGAGGCAGGGAAAAAAGAGAGAGAGCATCAAAGTAACTTCTTACTAGACTTCAAACTGCACAATAATATCCTCTCCATGTGGGAGAAAATATTTTAAAAAACTAAACCCACCGACTCACAAGTTCACTTTGTTATTTTCAAGGGATTTTGCAAATACCTGAACAATCCCAGTTATTAACAGTAGCTACATTTTAGTGCCTGATCCACAGCAATAAGAAATGCAGCTCAGAAGGGGAGTTCTGTGTGCTGCACATCAAAACTAAATAAATCATAATTATAGACTCCTCTGCTCCATCAGAAAGGGAGACAAACATTGCTTTCTCTGTCTCTCTGCCCAACCTGAAAATAAAAAAATAAAAACAAAAGCATTTACTGTAGTAATTTTCTGCTGAGGTCAAGAACATGCTCCAGGGGTGGTAATGGCAAAAAGGAACCACAGTGGGAATACAAACAGATACTCTCCTCCTAAGCAGCTTTGATGTGCCATTCCTAGGAAGGCTGGCTTTCTTCCCTGTATAGCTTTCGGCTTGTGAAGACTTTACACTTTCTTTTTTTTTTTCTCTTTCCTTTTTTTTTTTTCCTCTCCCAGATATCCTTAATGCAGGACCCTTTCCCGACCTCACAGTAATAACAAACAGGAGATGAAAAATCCATGTGCCGCCTTATCAAAGCCATCTGCAGAATTTAAGCTTTCATTTAAAAATAAAAATTAAGCTTCTAGCCTTTAAAGGTTGTAGAGATAACCTTCTCTACGTGAACTGATCCACAGCCATCCTCTATTTCTACTCTCCTTTGTCAGATTTTCTTGAGGTCCATAACTGTTCCCCATAGTTAAAAGTATTTGGGGAAAACTGTTTCACAGATCATGTTGGCTTGTTTTTCCCAAGTGAAATAGCATCAGTTTTTCACTGCTTATGTATAATGCTGATAAGCAGAAGCTTGAAAGCAAGGCTTTTTCTGGCATCTCCATAGATTCACAGGACCAAAACATGGACATCTATAACATGTATATATCTAAGCTCCATGTCCACGAGTCATTATAGCTCACCAAGAGAAAAGACCACTTTTAGTGGAATTAATCTCACCAGCCTCCCAGGTCTGCAGGCAGTAGCAGGCACTTCTAGGTGTGATTCCTCAGACACATTTCATACATTGACCTTAAGGTGAACTCTCTCAAGATGTCCGAGGTTGAAGGAAAAAAATGGCCTTGGTGCTCACAGTTCCTACTAGACATACGGCAGAGAAATGACTAGGGAAGATATGGTAAAAATGACTGTCCCAGATGACAGATGAGCCCCACTGCAGAGATGAATTTTTTCCAAGTTTTCTGTTAATCATGTCAAGGAAAAATCACTCCTGCTTTCAGCCATCGCTGTGATACTGACCACAGAAACAAACCTCCTTGGCAAAACTGGTAGAACCATTTCTTCCTAAGTCTCTTATATCCATATTAGGTGCCTCTCTCTCCAGTGAACACAGAAAAAGAAAAAACTCAACCAAACAAAGAGAAAAACAGACAAAGAGAGATCCAGCATATTCCCAGGTAATTATATAATGAGAAAGAAAGTAGCAAGTCATCCATTCTGACTCTGATAGGCAACAAGTTTGAGAGGAGAAACGTGGAATTGACTTTTATTTATCAGCAGCACAGAGAGCCTCAAGTATGAAAAATCTCCTGAAGGCTATACATGTAATCTTCACTTTCCTCAAGGGCCATTAAGGGCCAGGATGAGCACGTGGATGTATGACTTCTAGTTTCACAGAATAACAGAATCAACAGAATGGTAGGGGTTGAAAGGGACCTCTAGAGATCATCTAGTCCATCCCCCCATGCCAAAGTATGTTCAGTTAGGACAGGTTACACAGGAATGCATCTAGGCAGGTTTTGAAAGTCTCCAGAGAAGGAGACTCCACAACCTCTCTGGGCAACCTGTTCCAGTGCTCTGTCACAGTAAAGTTTTTCCTGATGTTGGTGGAACTTCCTGTGTTTCAGTTTGTGACCATTGCTCCTTGTCCTATCACTAGGCATCACCAAAAAGAGCCTGATCCCATCCTCTTGACACTCACCCTTTAGATATTTATAAGCATTTATAAGATCCCCTCTCAGCCCTCTCTTCTCCAGGCAAAACAGTCCCAGGTACCTCAGCCTTTAGTCCTAAGAGAGATGTTAAGGTCCCTTCACCATCCTTGTAGCCTCCTGTTGTACTCTCTCCAGTAGAACTGGGAAGCCCAAAACTGGGCACAGTACTCCAGATGTGGCCTCACCAATGCAGAGTAGAGGTAGAGGAGAACTTCCCTTGATCTGCTGGTCACACTCTTCTTAATGCACACCAGGAGACCATTGGCCTTCTTGGCCACAAGAGTACTCTGTTGACTCATTGTTCACTTGTTGTCCACCAGGACTCCAAGGTCCTTCTTCTTTCCAGCATTTCCAACACCTAACCTGTACTGATGTAGGAGGTTACTCCTCCCCAGGTGAAGGACTTTACACTTGTCCTTGTTGAATTTTATTAGGTTCCCCTCTGCCCAACTCTCCAGCCTGTCGAGGTCTCGCTGAATGGCAGCACAGTCTTCTGGTGTGTCAGTCACTCCTTCCAGTTTTTTTATCATCAGCAAATTTGCTAAGCGTACTCTCTGTCCCTTCACCAAAGCAGATGATGAATATGTTGAACAAGACTGGACCAAACACTGACCAACCCCTCGGAAATATCGTGAGCTACAGGCCTCCAATTAGACTCTGCACCACTGATCACAACCCTCTGAGCTCTATCGTTCAGCCAGTTCTCATTCCATCTCATGGTTCACTTGTCTAGCCCACACCTCCTCAGTTTACCTATGAGGATCTTATGGGAGACAGTATCAAAAGCCTTGCTGAAGTGAAGGTGGACAACATCCAAGGTCAAGAGCATGAAGTGCAACTGCCCAGTAATCTATACCTTTGCAATCATGCTGATATTTAGAGACTTTTATTACTAAGTAGTAATCATATTTCAAAGGACAAGATTTCTCACATCAACTTTCAGTCAATAGATCTTGTTACGCTTCCACCAGGAAAACCAGAAAGAAGCCAGCCTTCAGTAACTCTTCCATGTGTATCCACATGGAGGGATGGAGACACCAAGCAACCTTTGATAAAAGCAAATACATTAAGATCCTTGCTTTCGTATCTCTTTGCAGTGAGTAAAGTCTCCTCTGGTCTCTGCTCTGTACCACAATGACAGCACTAGAATATGACAAAATATTTTTTGTTGTGGCCAGTTTGGAGATAGAATCTTCCATCAGCTTCTTCTTTTATACATCAGAGGACTAAGTTTGTTTTTTTTTTATCCACACTGACAATTAGCCTCCTCATGTTTAGTATGCTCACCTATCTCTACATCATCTGTAAATATTTCATACCATTGCCTAGGGTGCCGCCAAAAATATTGAGCCGCATCAGCCCAAGAACTGTTCCCAGAAGGAACTAGGGACAAACAATCTCCTTGTTGATATCTTTCCCTTAACAATGATGCTTTGACATACATCATCAAACTGTTTTTTAACCCATCTAGTATGTGCTGTTATATCTACACAAGCTGAATCAAAAGATCTGGTGGCACCAAGTTCAAAGTCTTAAAAAAATGTAAGTACACTGTAACAGCAGATTTTGTGTTATCAAACACATCTCTCAATCCTGGATTAGCAGAAACTATCTGTATAGATGTAGCAGTGTCATAATGGAGTATTATCATGAGACTTTTTGCTTTACGTAACAAAAAGGTGAAGTATGGAAGGAGGCAGAAAAGGGAGTAAAAAAAACCAAACCAACAATCAAAATTAGTGCCAAAAAAGTAAGTGTCAACAACCTTGGGAATAAAGAACAAAAAATGCTAGCACATTCAGAGTGGAACTGAACATTTTATTGACAGTAAGACTGAAAAAATCCAAGCATATTAATCTGTAAATTGGTCCTTTGTTTCCTAGACTGAAACTTTCTAAACTATGTGTGTTATAACGAAGTTGAAAGAGTCACGGAGTAATCTATTGTTTCCATTATCCAGAGAGATGAATAATCATCCTTTCAGGCCTTAAATTCCATGGTTTTATCAGAAAGAATAAACCTATGCCTGTATCAGCAACAGTAGAAGTGAGTCTATATAGAGAAGTAATGGGTTCTGAGGAGCCCAAAGCCATACGTTGTGCACCATGGGGATGTGCTCCAGCCTGCTCCCACGACTACATACCCACTCTGCTGAAGTGCCCCATGCGCCTATCTCCCAGTGCAGTTTTCCAAAAAGGAAGCAGATTTGGGTCCTTTGAGACCACTTCCCAACCTGAACCAAAGCCCACCAAGTGGAGACAACCTGATCTGCTTTCAAAAATCCTCTTTGATCCAAAGATAGCCATGCACATACGTACAGCTCAAAGTGTTGAAGGAAAGTGAAGGCTGAATGCATAAGGTGAGCAGAAACCACTAAAATGATAAAACGTTTTAAAAGTTGGGAAAAGCATTTCTTTACTAGGGTGACATTTTGGGGCTGACTCCATATTAACAAAATGTAAAGCTATTAGTAGCAGACATAAGTAGGAGAACATTATTAATAAGCTCAGCAGTAACAAAAATGACTATAGGATACAACTGGTACTGAGTCCCACCACATAAACCAATGCAGAAACAGCGGGGTGCTGTCTCAAAGGGAGTCAACAGTTCAGTGATCTAATCTCAAGATACTAAAATACAGGTAACTCTGCCTGCATCTGTGGGAATTGCAGTTATTTTTTTTGTCATGCATATCCCCCAGGTCGTGCCCAAGCACTCACTCCCACAGCTCACCACCTCCTGTAGCTATTGTGTAGGAGAGGAACATGGTCTCACCACAAAGCCCTCACTGCAGATGAGAATGAAGCATAAGGCACTCACTTGGACTAAAACTCCCACTAAATACCACAGTATTTCCAAATACATTTTTCCCCAGCTTTAAGCCAATTTTTTTTTTTTTTTCCCCTCTGGTATTCTGTGTCTGAAATTGTCTGAGTTTTGGCCAACGTATTTGATTATTTCTCTTTTTACCACAAACAAAAAAGGCATGATCCATGGACTGGGGCACACTCTCCCTCTTTTTTTTTTCTTTCTTTTCCCCCTGTGGCTTTCAAAGCAACCATTTTCTTCACTAAATCATATTTGTTTGCTTTAGGCTTCAGAAATAAGTAGCAGATGACATTATGCTGCAGTTACTGTATTTGTTTGCTTTATTCATGTCTCTATTTATTGTAATGAAAATTTCCATGGGTGAATGTTTCCCCAATACTAACACTCCTTCCTTGCACTCCTTATTTCTTGAGGTAACCTCACAATGTTCCGAAACACTGTGGTCAACTGTATATACTCCCTTTGTCATTTTTAGGAGTCTCTCCTTATTTTATCTTATTTTAATTCAAAAACTGTGTGAATTTGACAGGGTTCCTTTCACTCAGTCCTCCTTAAAGGATAAGAAAGTAACAGGCCTAGTGTAGTAGAAGTTGATGTATTTAAACAATTCTCAAGGGATCTCACAGGAAAACAAACCAAAGAAAACCACCAAAACCGCCAAACAAACAAAGCTCAGGCTTGCCCTCCTGCTAGTGCTCTTTGCTGCACAGCACACTCTAGAAACCTTGCCTGAAGAAGTGGGAAAATAAAATTTTAAATGATCATAAAACCCAAAAATCCCAGCACAGGACAACAGCCTTGAGGACCCTCCTAATGAAAGCCACCAATGCTGGCTCTGGCCATCCTCTGGACATGGCTTTCTGCCACAGCAGGTCTGAAGTCTTCAACTCAAAGTAGTCAAAAGCATAGGAATAACCGAGGTCCAGGTGACAGGCAAGGCTTCAGACAATTTCACAACAGCTAAACACACATCTCCTTCAGACCAGATACTGTTGTGTGTGGTGGCGTGGTAGCCGTGTCTTCTTTGCCCACCTCCCCACCCAGCATCCTGTTCCTCATAGCAGTCTTCAGGTCTCAGGCTTGTCCTTGAGGAAAGAGGAAAACATGTCCTCTTTCTCTCCTTCTCTGTCCTCATTCAGCAGAATTGTAAAATGAAGAGCTCAACGTAAATGTTTTCTTTACGTTTGATGCTGTCCCTTCAGCAGAAAAGATGTGCCTACCGTAAGGGTTAAATCAATGAGAGCTACAGTGAGAACATCCTCGGGGCCCAGTTAAAGAACACAAATTTAATTCCTTCAGGAATATAGGCATGGAGCAGGCACGAATATTTAAAATCAAAAAGCAAAAATGCTACCAAGAATAACATTTCCCTACATGCACACACTGCTCCATGCAGGCAAAGAATGAACCACACAAGATAAATTCTGGTCATCTCAATGCCCAAGATCACAGTCATGAAAGCAGGGAGGCGGCTGAGACAGATGATCCAACATTAGATACATTAGAGCATCATCACTAAAGTCTAATGCGAACACAAAGGGACTTCATCTCAGAAGCGTACGTAGACTGGAGGGAAAATAGTCTCACTACAGAAAATCTAAGGACATGCGATGGATAATGTGCTATGGAGTTGTACTTGTGCAGTACGTGTTTGAATGCTATATGATCAGACTAATTTCATGTTATAGCCGATATACAGATTGAGGGTTTTGTGGTGGAGGGAAAAGCAGGAGGGGAGGGAAGTGTTCCACTCATTTTTGGTTTTAGGATGCCTAATGGCTTTTGGTGTTAGAGAAATATAAATAACTATATCATCACGAGGGAAAGATTAGATCTAAAATATTCCTTGGAATGTGAAAAGCAAATTCTTAGAAAGCTCCAGTTTGAAGCATGTGGAATAAGGCCACTATTTGACACGTTGCCCAAAGCAGTGGTATTTCATGCAGAAAAGATTCATGTGAGCATTCCTCTCTGAAACAGCAAAGACGACACTTGGCTCTACTAGAAAAGAAATATATTACTATCTCATCTGGAACAAGAGTGATTTCACTCTTTAATATGCATGTAAGAAGGCAAACAGTTCATCCTTAAAAGTTTGCTTGTTTCTCCATGTAATGAAATGTCAAGCTTCACAGAAAAATAATTTTGTTGCTGGTGTGGTTTGTTTACGTGCTAGTTTTTGTTCTCCTTTTTTAACAAAAACCCTGAAATTGTCAACATTAATTTCCTGCTAAGTAATCAGTGATCCATTTAATATCATCTGCTACAGGGCAAAGCAACCTTGGGATGGGCTTGTAGAACTTTAGCAAGTTCAGTATCAGTCTCCACTGAATTCTTTCTCACTTCCTTCGGTTCATCCTACAGCAGGATAACTGGCAAGTTGTTAAGCACTTAAACTGTTTTTCTCAGGACGATGAGTCATTGTAAATATTCTCATAGCGAAAGCCCTGATTAGCATTTCCTTTAGAAATCTTGACAGTGGCATTAATAAGTCTTTTAAAACCTTGATCACCATGGATCGCCTCTACTATTTCACTGGTAATGTAATGCCATCCCAGAGTAGGAAAATACCCAAACTCTGGTTCTAGCAGCAGAGAATCCCAGTTGGACAGCGTGGTCAAGTCTGTCATTCATGTATGGGAGCAAAGGAGGACTGAAAGGCACTCTGCGTCGCTGTACCCGGGATCAGCCTCGCAGTTGCCAGCATCTACTACTCTCTCTTCTTTCTACCCATCCATGCAACGAGAGATGATCAGTTTTGATGGCTCATCAGCCCTCTCCATCACAACAAAGTATATCCACTGCCTTCAGGAGAAATGTTGAATTTGCAAAAGTGTCCTCCGGAGGAGATGATGTTTCATTTTCCCAATCAATGGACTATAAAGGAAACACCATCAAGCATCAAGTACACTCTTACCCTCAGAGGGCTCTCACCTACCTTGTACTGGAGGACTGCACAGCAGATCATGTATTTATCACCAGTATCACTTCTGTAAAAAATAATGCTTTCATCTCTGCTCACAGACTTAAGTATAAATCTGTGGAAATACTACATACCAAACTTCCTCCAAGATGAGGAGGAGCTGCCTATATAATTTTCAGAGGATATGGACCTACAAATTTGCTGAAAATCTTCCATTTGGAGGGTAAGAAATGGAGTGTAAAGCCTCCTCCCCACAGACGCTCATCCTCTCTAGGGAACCCATCATCCCATAAGCAGGAGCCCAGAGGTGATTGGCAGGGTACAGTCCCCAAGTGCTGAGTGCTGCCTACATCATGTGAATCTACCCCAAATCAGTTCATGGATGCTCTTCACCATACCCATGAGCTGGGCAAAGGAGAGAGACACCAAAGATCTGCAAGTGTCTCATCACCTTAGGCAGTGATGTGTTAGGAGCTGGAAACTGCCTTATTTGTTTGGAGAACATGTGACAGCTTAGTCCTCCTTCCTCACACATAGGCTACTGGTTCAGACTGGAACAATATTTCAACTCTACGGATGAGCATAGGAGCCCAGAGTCACAGGCAGGCAGTTTACTTTGTCATCCCTAGTTCAGCCCTGACCAGCCTTGCCAAGGCAGCGCCTTCTTTAAAGGCATAAACAGAAATGAAACGTATGATTTTTCTAAGTTCAAACAGTGCTATTAAAACTACCCACAGAGCACACCGAAAGCTAACTGGCAAAAACGGGGTTAGTCAGATGCTGTGTGAGGGCCAAGTTCTCCCCTGTTCCTGTGTAGTACTGTTTCTTTTAAGCTGCTCTAACTTTCACAACCTGAGGATCTGGTCACATATACGTAGGACACACACAGCACATGGACAGACAGATGGATATAGGTGGACAGTACATACTACTGCACCCTGGGTCATGTGCCTCTAATCTTGGTACACACTCCTTCAATGTCCCAGCTCTATCTAGTGCAAAGAGTGACATGGTAGGAGAAAACTAAGCAGCGAGATTTCTTCTTAATGCAGAAGTCTTAATAGACTCTTTAATAGGTCTCAGTTTTGAGAAGAAAATGTGAATATTTGAAGGAAAGCCAGAAGTACAAGGCAGCACAAGTAAAAACCTCTATCTGGTATGGATTGTTTATTTCCACATTATCTGTTTACTCATCATAATCAAGAAAAGAAGGAAAAAAAAAAGAAAAGTTACCAAGAATAAATACTGTATATGTGTACTAAAGAGTGCTATTAAGCTTGGATCCTACTCAAGTTTTCTTTATTTGCAGAACTACCTGGCAGGTTATCAGTTCTTCATCAACAAGAAATAACTGTTTACACTATATCTCGACTGGACTGTCAGATCTCAGACTCCCGCTAAACTGAAAACAGCACATATATGAAGCACGCAGCCAACTGAAATATCATAGATTAACTATGTGTGATACACAGACAGGATGCCAACACCTGTCTTGCAACCAGTTTATGCAGTCCTCAATGCATCTGCTCCCATTGGTGCTGGGAGACCTTTCAAACAAGAGCAAGAGCAAACAAACTGAAGTATAAAGCACATTACTTTTATTCTGTAAATTCAATGATATCAAGCAGCATGATGGATGGAACTGCTATAAAATCAGCTCCAAAAAAAATATAGTTGATGCTCTGCAAGTGGGTTTTTTTTCCTCTGAGCTGCAACAGACTATTCAGCTGGTTTCTCCCTTTCCTCTCCACTTTCTTCTTTTTTTTTTTATTTTTATTTTTTTTAAATCCCTTGGGAAAGAGCCAAGAATCTCAATGTGCCACAATAACCACAGTTACTTACTTCCAACTCCTGTCTGTAGTATCATATCATATCAGCTCAACCTGGCATCAACATGGTGCTCTTCACCAGTGAGCTCAATAAGAAATCCAATCTGTTCCTCATTATGTGATGCTCAGGAGATATGGGAGGGTGAAAAAAATCAGAAAGGAGAGAAGTGGGAGCTTAACCAGGGCAGCAGTGGACAGAATGAGAAATAGGAAGAAGTGAGTAATGACTGACAAAAGTGTGAAGGAGGAACATGACACTGGGACAAAGAAAGAATGAAAAATAAAAAAGTTGAAGTAATTAGGGAAAGGATGAGTGAAAAGGAGAAAAGTGACAAGGCAGCCTGAGTCAGGGGTAGGGCAAGTGAGAAAACCCTAAAGAAAACAAACCTTTCTGGAACAGAGTCCCATCCCTCTGTATAGTGTAGGCTTTCTGAATACTTCCTCCAAGAGCTTAATTCACTGATGGAATAGAAAAAGAACAAAACAAAACAAAACAAAAACAATCTTCAAGGCAGGTGAAAAGTGCTCCCAACAAACCCACTCCCAACAGGCTGTGATTTCCTCTAATTACAAGTGAATAATCAGGTTCCCCACAGACAAAATGTTACTGAAAAAACAGAACTAAGTGAGTGAGGGAACACCTGCTTAGTGAGTGGATTTGCCTTTCCAGAAAGGCTGGTGTATATGTGCATTATGCAGAGCCACAGCAGAGTTTAGGTGTGGGTGTGATCTTACACAGTCAATTAAGCATAATTCAATTACATTTAAATAATTAATAACAAAGCATATTTTAACTGTATATAATTTCTTTGTTGTGCAATGCCATGCACTTTTCAAAGCCCATCTCTCTAACTCTCGGCCATGCCAGATCTCGGTACTCTCAGGCTATCTGCAGCCTTGTCTTTGGACATGAGGTGCGATTAGTCCAGCACATGTTATTACTTCCTTCACAGCCCTGCCTCTCAAAGAGCACATAATGAGCACAGCTCCTAAAACAAAACTGCTGCTCAACATGTTTTAATCTGCCACATTACACTGTGGGGTACCTAAAGGATACAGGCAGAGGCAACACGATCCTGATTACCAATCTAAAAGGAGCTTAAAGTGGCAGTCATGCAAATGCATGCCTATGATCCCAAAAACCTGCTCCCTTCTGTTGCCTAAACCTACAGGTGTCTCCCAAGAGTTTCCTCCCTGGTCCCTTCACAAGGCTCCCTGCTCAGTACATGGATTCAAGAATCACTCATTCTTCAGGCATAAATGCTTTTTTTTGTTGTCTTTTTTTTTTTGTTTGTTTGATTTTTTCTTGATATCCTAAGGGAATCCAGATGCTTCATTTCATTTTCCTGTTGGAACCCTATGCTTACCACTAAGGCTTTATTTAGCTAGCAAAAGTATGTAAGTATGGCTCCTGTCCCTACGCATTGAAGTCTCCCAAAGATTTTGAAAGCAGCTGCTTACTAAGTTTTCCATATACGGTTTGCATGAAGGCGTGATTAATATGGGATTCCTTGGAACTAGCTCAGGTTGGTTTCCACATCTCACAGCCAATTAATCAAGACACAGAAGAAACCCTTTTGGGCCAGAGGCTGATACATATATGACATCTTGAGCAAAATGCAAGATAACGGCACTGAGACAAGCCTGAGGCATCGGCATTGCAGGAGAGTGGCCATTTCACTCTTTTCAGACGTCATCACATTTCTTCAGCCATCTGTGTTCGGACATAGTGAGGCTCCAGGCCAACTAGGTGATGTCAAAACCCACCAAAACCAAAAGTAAGGGCGTCTCTGCACCAATATGCATGCACAAGCCAGCTAGAAGTCAAGGGAAAGGACATGAGAGATAACTTGGGAAGAAGTATGGATAAGCACCTGCTGTTAAATTCACAATATTTAAGTTCAAAAAACTACACCAAATCATGTAAATCAATCTGTACGTAATAGATAAACTTACACTTCCCATCTACTCCTGCACAGATTCCAGTAATTTGTGTTTCACTGAAGCCTAGTTTTGTTGAGCTAGAACATGAGTTAGCAAGTCAGTCTCAATTTGGGAACAGAAAAAAAAAAAAAAATCCAACACTTTAAATGATAATCTGTTTCAATGGATTGTAATTCTGTCAAAAATGTATCTTACTTCCCATACTAACTTGTCTGTCCCAGCTTTCAGACACCCCTTTGTGTTAATGTCTTTCTCCACGAGACCGAAGAGCCCTTTAGTGCTTAATGTTTTCTCTCCTTGAAGGTCCTTAATGCTTGCAGTAAAGAACTAGCCATTTCAGACAATTTTCCTTTCAAAGCCTGTTATTTCAGAGTAACTGCATACCAAAGTTAAAAATCACAAAAAGTGTCTAGACTAGTGTATTCCTTCTGATAACATGCTTACCAAGCAGGATTACTGGCTAAAGCTCAACTTAGCTGGTCAACTGTATAATAGTGTCTTGTTTATTTAATACTATTTCCAAAGGCTTTACAAATTGAAGTCTGCCCGTCACTGAAATCACCCTCTTCTTCACTGCAAACTGGTGGCTTAGAGAGCCTGAGCAACGCTCCGTAACAGGGAGCGCAGGCAAATGCCAGCCTGTCCAAATCACAGAGTGCCTCTACCTGACATGACCATGGACATCTGTATCATGCTTTTCTAGGCTACTCCTTCAATAAATGTTAACTATCATAGAGGTTATTATATTCCAGCTTAACAACTGTCCAAAACAAAGCCAATATTTTTAACCTTAATGCATAGCACTCCTACCCAAGAAAAGACACTGTTGATTGTCAGCTGCATTACATGCAATATGGAAAGTAACTGGCTGTGCTATACAGGCGCATGTACAAAACCACGCTTTTTAGAGCTGGGGTCGATGCCACCACCTGGTGTTATGGTTGCCCAAAAATGCCTTATACAAACACTGGTTTTGACTACTTACTTGCTGCTTGTCCAAACTGTAACTTGTAACTGGCTGACATTTTCCAGACCACCACACCTGCATCATGGTGAGTAACTTTGAAAGGTATTGAAGACAGAACAACTACTCATTATGACTAATAATAAACCAGAGCTGTCTGAAAATTTCTGCTGTCCATGTCTTCTCAAAGATGGACTTTAATCGTCATGGGAGCAGCCTTCATGTCAGAGATGTATTTGATTTTTTCTCTGTTAAAATGTTGTGCTCTCGACAGTCTCCCAAGACAGTAAGAAAAAGAAACATTTCCAAAAACATACAAAAACTTGAAAAACTTAAATCAGTAAGGGGAGTGGGGGGGGGGCGCGGGGGAGAGGAGAATAGGGAGAAGAGGTTATATCATAAAACCAAAGGAATCTAATCCTGAGAAGTAGGAAGAGATTTGGGACTGTAAGTAGAGGCAGAAGCTGGGACTCCCACTAAAACAAGAACACGGTTTTCTGGACATTGAAGAAAAAGTGATCTGTGACTGAGAGCCAAGGAAGGAAAAGGGTGCCATTATAAAGTATATTAGGGAAGACCCTGGAAAGCAACAAACGCCGTGTTGAGGAGGATTGGACTGGAACAAAAGCCTAAAGAGCACAAAGTACAGATCACTAGGCTGGACAGATGAGCCAGAAGAGAGGACAGAGAGGACAAGAGGAGGAGAGGATAAAAAAAGGAGTTATACCACAGATAGGCAGAAAAAGCCTGTGCCTAATAAGGTCTCATTCAGAGCCTAGAGTAAAAAAATTCCTCAGTTTCAGTATTTCACGGAAAACAGCTGCAAAGTCCAGTGGAAAAGTGGGTTGCATCCATGCCTAACAATGGCTCATGCTAGACAGTCTGTTACTAAATGGATTTACTATTTATCACTACCACACAAGGGTATTTCTTTCATGTTTGTCTTTCCAAACCAAGGACGTTACATGCTGGAAACTGTGCCGAAACAACACAATCACTATTGCAAAGTCAAATGCTGGGAAACAAGCTAGTTTCCAACTTGTTTTGACCCTGAGCTCTTTCCCCCATGATTGCTGTCTCTGGCTGCAGGCAAAGAGGCTGCTCTCAGATAAATCAGGAAACCAGGAACACAGAGCAGAAAGGGCTTGCTGTCCATAAGGATGCACATGCCACTTGCTGCTTTGCCCAGCACGTGCCCAGTGCTTTCTAGTGGTACGTGTTCAGACCCTTCAGACAACAAAAATCATCTACATGCCTTTTAGGATGTTCACCATTCTCTATTTCAAACACTGCTCTATAAACTCCAGTTTGAATATTGAAGAGGAAAAAAGTTGAACAGTCATTCAAAGCACAAGCACCACTCAAGGAGGGAACCAAAAAAGGTAATCAGCTCACAGCAAAAATGACTGTGCGATCCTTTAAATCCAAACCCGTGGATACCACAGGGCACAAGAGAGGCAAGGCACAACAGGCAGCCTTCATCCCATCCCTACTTAACTCTGAGCACTTGCCTTCATCATTTTACTAATCTTCTAACATAATCGTTTACAAAGGATAAGCAAGACAGTTTGTTCTCCCAGTGACAACTTGGCTCCTTTATGACTGAGACAACTTTCTTTTTATTTAAACAAAATAATAAATGCATATCACTGTTTTTTACCTGTCCAAACTTAGACCCAAGTTGTGTTTGTTTTTACTATGAGACTTTTTTTTTTTTTTCCTAACATGAAGGCAGAATTACCTGATAGGAAACATGGCCAATGTAGCACAAGCAAGTTATCAGATAGAGTCCAACTGGGCACATGATCAACAATCTGAAAAACACAACTGAAGGGGTTAAAACACCACCATGCAACCGAGCATAATAACATGCTTGCAAGGCTTAGAGATTGTGTGGGATAGAAATAATTTTAAATCAATCGAGTAACTGTTTCTTGGCAATTTGATAGAAAGGAGAAACAGTGTAATTGGCAATCAAGTACTCCTTTGGGAGCTTCCAAACAGCCAGCTGGATTTGTAAATGCATGTTAATCTGCTGGGGCTAAATTCTGCAGGCAGTTAAAACTGTGGGGTAAATTGTATGCTGGGTGTAAATTACTCCAAACAGGGATGTAAGCAGTAAAATAATACAACATGCCTGTCAAAGAAATGCTGCTTTTGTCCCTAATGGTAAATACAAACCTGCTTTCACTCCCCTGAAAAAACAGAGTTCATTGAACACAATCAAGCACAGATCTACTCACCCTTTACTTGCTAAGCAGTAACCAAATATAGCTCAGGGACAAATATGCAGTCTGCATGATTAATTAGGTGGCTTCTTTATATAACTTTCCTTCAACATTTATACGCTTAATAATAGCTACTTATTAAATCAGTGAGCTTAGGTATAAAACCAAGTCCCTTAGTTTTTCTTAAGTCACTGTATCGGAGAAACTCCATCGCTGAAGCAAACAGTACAGGCAAACGTCAGCAGTCAGCTGGATCAAACACCTGGGAGGAGTCAGGGGGAACACAGATACTGATGTCAACTTAGAAAGGACACACAGAGCCATGGTCCTTTAACAATTGTTTCAGGGTTTGCTTTAAAAAGAATACCATTCCAACTGAGCTAATAACCTGCTTGCATTCCTGGAAATAATTTTCTTCTATTATTGTCTTTACTTGAAAAACACAAAACACGTCCCATAGTAGGAAGGAAGATGAACTAGAAGTGACTCTCTCACTTACTAACCAGACTGTTCAGATGAATAAATGCAAAGAGAAATTTTCTTCAAAGGAAAAGATGCTTCTTGCCCATGACTGCTTCTCAAAAACATCCAACCAACCATATCAGGTACTCGAATGAGGAATGATGACACTGTCCTGCAGAAGACTCTCTCTATTCATTATGGCAAGAGCCCAGATGACTAACTACAATTGTGCATTTAACTTCCAGATGGTTAAAGTCATGTGAGATGAATCCCACTCTGGCACATCCCTGAAGAAAGGGCAGACCTTCCACAGAGCACCTCCAAATCGCTTCACTTCGGTGCATTCCAGACAGAATCCCCACTTTTACATAAAATTCACAATGGTTTCTTCTGTCTTTTTTTAATCCAGGTACCTCATCCAGCTGTTGTGAAAAGGAGCAAAGGTGGTGAATTCTAGACCCATTGCTGTCTCTTGAGAGGCATTTTAAGGCACTCATAAAACCAGACTTTTTAGCAGCAGGGACAGGCATCCTGCAAATAAATCCTCCATGGTTGCTCAGAGAAGCTTTGGAATGCCAAGTGGCCAAGCCAGGCCAGCATCTTCTGAATGCCCCAGGTAGTCTGATATCCCACCTACCCCTGCACTGAACACACGTGATTTCTGCAGGGTGTGCAAGCCAATATGCGTCAAATATGAGCAGTTCAGGGAATAATAGCTACTATGGGACTGGTACTTTATAAGCAACACAAAAAGTGAGGAAGAATAAATTCTTCCCAAGTGAAGAATAAATATAACATATATCCTGTTCCATGCATTTCTCCCATGGTAAAGAACACACACTCTGAGAGGTTAAATTTTCTCTGATCCCGTAATACGCAACTCTTCTTGTTGAATAAAGGAAACTGAAATTCTGCAACAGCAAAATAAATTCTGTGGAAAAAAAAAAAACAACAATCAAAACAACAACCAAAAAACTTCTCAGTTTCACATCCTCTGAGGAAGCAAAATCATACTGTCTGTGTCAGTTCCAAAGGTTCAGAGTGAAATTAGCTGTCTTCAGGTGTAGCAATTCAGGAACATGGAAACTGAAGATGACTTTTGTTATTCCTGCGTTATCTGAGAAAGATCACTTCATTCTGCATCTGGCCTTAGACTGTTACATGAATGTCTCCCAAGGAAAGCCCTGTAATGTCCACGACAAGCAAGTGTTTTAGAATTAAAACAGACTAAACAGCAGAAAATATAACGGGAAGTAAAATAGAGCACTTTTTCCCCTGAGATGGCTCTATTACAGCCTTCAGTAGTGCAAAGTACCACAGGATTACTTCCTTTCTCTTGGTTATGATTAAATGCTAATTTGGAAAAATGTGCCATTAAAAAAAAGAGAGAAACCTTAGGAGTTGAGAAATGATTCCAATGGTCTTAAAGCCAAGGCCAAATCCCATCACAATCAATACAAGGTGCTGGCTTCCTTCATTTATACTTCATTTTACTTTCTTTCCTACATTCGTATCTTCTTCCGAGTTTCTTTGCTGGCAAACCTCCAGATTGTTGTGGTTTAACAGTTAACAAATTGGGGGGGGACACACGAACACCTGGTAACTGTAGGACCTTGAGGGGTCAGAGGGCAACTGGTATTCCCTCTCCTTCCCTTCCACACTCTATGAAAGGACAGGAAGTTTGGGTTTCGCTCCTCCTTTCTCTCTCCCTCGGACTGTGCTGCTGCTGGGACCGCAATCTGCCTCGGCTAGGCCTGGCTCCACGTGCTCTGCACAATCCATCACCATCCCAGGATTGGTTTTGTATATTTTTGTATATCCCCCTTCCCTTAATATTTCTTTCTCCCTGTTTATCTGTTACCTATTAAATTTTGTTCATAGTCTAAACTTCCAATTTCGTGTGAGGCGCTTCCTTCCTCATTTCCCTTTGTATCCTCCCTTGGGAGGAAAGGGGGAGGGGGAGAGAGAGAGAGAGCTGATAGGAATACTGCTCTGTGGGATTGCCCTGAGCCTTAAACGGAGACATTGCCCCATCTGAGCCTGAAGTCCACTGGAACACCTCCAGTCACTATTGCTTTACATCACCTTTCCAGTAGCTAAAAGGTCAGGTAAGTAAATCTCCCTTGGTATGCCTAGAGCAGGGCTGCAGGAGCAGCAGAAGTAAGCTCTCTGCTTACTTCTGAGGGATCCAGATGTGGGTGCCCAGGAGCACCAGCTGGTCCCTGCTGTTAAATGACTGTTGGGAGGGATCAATCAGATGCTTCATAGGGATGCAACTAAGCAGCAGACATTAAGATGCATACCCTGACCTCTGTCGAGCAGGGTATAAACCAGCAGGCATTGGTGATTGGTGGATGAAAAGCAGAGAAATTCACTTTTTTGCCCATACAAAGGAAAGATACTTGCTAAAGTCTGAACTGCAGCAAGCAACCAGAAAGTGGAGCTCTAGCCTGGGTCTGTTGCACGGAAATATGAAGCCCAGGAGTTTCCTGAGATAAGGAGCAAGAGAAGAGCTCCCCAGAAGACATGGGAGGAAAAGAAAGAAGTGGGATAAGACAGTTTATTTTTGGCTATGACTAATACAGCATTCAGATTAAGTGCTTCACATCCAACTTAAAATAGGAAAAATAACACATTCATTTGTCTCTGTTAACAACTACAGATACAGTACTTCAGCCTTCTATTTGACTAACGCTGTGATTAAAAGGTATATAAAAAGAGCAGGGATTTTATATTTGAACCTGAACAGAAGGGATGGAAATTGTCTTATTTTAGCTGAAGATTAGGAAGTCTATGGCAAGGTCATCATTTCAGTTTCCGCTATAGTCCCTGAAGAAAGAGGCCTGCTATGTGTGCCCCCAAAACACAACTTTGGGACTTACAACATTAAAATGTTATGAATATTATTGCTGCTAACCTAACAGATGACAGCGTGAAACAGTCAAAAGCTGCCTTTTATTATGGCAGCTATTTGTTTTCCAGAGGATTTATGACACTTATTCATAGGAAGCTGTATGCAATGGAGAAACCGGAAATAGTTTGGATATTTACTCCAAAAATGTTCTGCAGTAGGACACACCTTTTTCTTTGCTGCTTTCTTTCTATCTTCCTTTCCTTATTTTTTTTCTTTCTACTAAAACTGCAACTAATTCAATGAATTCAAGACTAGGAAATTAAAAAATTAAAAAGAAGAAGAATTTTCTACTTCAAATGTTTAAGAATGAAAAACAGAATTTCTCAGTCCGTTCCAAAAGTTCAGCAACAACACAAAAAATAAAACCCTGAAATGAAATAGGTGACTTCACCTTGCGCCGAATTTGTCTAATTCTTAGTTTGTGAAGATGTTCAGTTTGGGCTTTTTGGATCAGTTCAAGAAGAGCCTTCAAAATATCAAAGATACCTGAGGGTGAAAATAATTCCTACCAAGAAGTCATATCCGTGTCTCCTAGCCACTACACATTTGGGGCAAAATTAAATTTAGACAATCAGCACTCTTGGTAGTTGCTTGGCTTTTCAGTTCTAGAAACTTCAGCAGAAGGATAAAACAATAAAAACCAACAGAGCTCCCTCTCTTATCTAATAGGATGTACCTGAGCAATCTCTGAACTCAGTCTTTCATTGTACAATGCCAAATGGACTGTGAAATTGTTTACCTTAATGGACAGTGCTAGTTTCTCTTAGAAACAGAATGAAATTTATTAGGTAATCTAACCCAAAACCACTAGATTTTTATTCATTTTTAGTGAAATTGCTTCTGTCGCTTCTCTGTTCACATGGCCAGTAATTCACTAAAGAAGGTGAAATTTTAAGCAGTGATGTCTGCACCCCTATCACGCACAGGCAGCACCGATGCAAACCTCTGTGCTTGGAGAAAGAGGAGCTCACCAACACCCCAGTGCTGAAGCCTACCAACATGGGAAACACATCCTGCTAAATGAAATACAGGGCATAGGCTCTGGATTTCAATTTCTGAAGCTAGAATCATGATTTTTCCATGGCCACATAATTTTATATATTTAAATCTTCAAACATAAAAATAAAACCTCAAAGTGGGTAATCATAAAATGCAAAAATACAAAATGAACAGTCATCATGTTTTCATCTAAACAGGACTAGACCCAAAATATCTCCAGTTTACTGGCCTTCTTTAAGGACTGTATCAACACATCCCTACAGAAATAAAAGGAATAATCTCCCCTTTTGAAAGAGTGTACCTGGACAGCAGAAAACACACATTAGTCTAACTCAGAGCCTAGGAACCACAAGCAGGGGTATGGCAATGATGAATAGGGTGACAAATAGGGTTACAAGTCATCCAGAATTCAATCTCATTTGATGTTTAGGTTATTATTAAAGTAATGTAAGGCCATAACAGAAGATAATTCAGAAACCGCTGGATGAAAACTATGAAGCACAACATCCAATATCCCTTCCAAAATTGTTAACATCAATAATGACAGCCTTAAAAAAATCCCTTTTAAAATACAGGATACCTTCAAATCACTTCCTGCAAGTTATCAAGCTGGTATCAGATGGCAATGTTATCAGCTCAGGGCTACAAATGAAAAAGTCTGTTTTCACAAACAACGCCATAAGCCCTTACACATTTCTTCAAATTTCTCTTTAGAAAATACTGGCAGAAGTAATCCTGCAACACAAGACCAGTACACAGCATGCGAGGAAGAAACCTCCTCCATAAATTCAGGCACGTCCCTCAAACTTCTAAAGCAGAGAGCTGAGGCATTTGGCTTCTTTATATATACTTTTTTTTTTTTTTTTTTTTGATGGATCATAAGAGGAAAAGAAATTTGGAATTGCTAAAACTACTACAAATACCAGATGGAGAAAATAAGGCAAGCTGTAAAAGATGTACGGTAGAGACAGAAAACAGGGAAAACTCCAGGATAAACAATTTTTCTGATTCTCCATCCACCCTGACTGTCCAATACCACAGAAAGAGAGGAACCCAGGAATCTCAGAGCATGAAAAATAATGAAAATGGAGAGTAGTTGATTTTCAGTATAATGTAAATGCCACAAATGATACTTTCTAAATTCTGAATAAATAAGTTTAAATCCAAAGAAAATTAGAAGGGAAGAGTTAAAGCTCTCTGCTATTTATTCTCATACAATTTATACAAGTAATTTACAGAACATATCCAAGCCGTTCTACAAGCTTTACTTTTAAATCCGTCTTCCTTTCAAATTAAAAGGAAACAGCACACTTTGACTTCAAATGCATTTAAATCAGGGTCTTAACCCAAAATCAGCTATGGAAAGAAATGTAAAACATTATCTTGAAATCTGCTGGAATAAAAGCTCCTCTTTCTATCTCACAAAATTCAGACAAAATTCTGGGTGAAAGATGACGAGAGAGAAGATTTCCCTCCTCCACTCCAAGGAGACAAAATCATGAACAATATCTTATTTTCAGCAAAATACTGAAGTTCCTGTTAAAAAAATAAAACGGCAGAAATAAAATTACCTGTTTGTTATCATCAAACTTGACTATACTGAAATCATATTTTTTTCTACGATCTCAGAAATGTAAAACTGTTGCCATGTTTTGCCAAGCCTAACAATGAAATAATAGCCAATAAACCACCTAAAATCACAGCAAGAGGAAAATACAGTGAAGAAGAAGAGGTGAGGTCCATTCACATAAGATGGCAGCAGAACTAGGAACAGAGCAGGAAAGTTGACTAGACCTAAACATGAAGCTCGTGGGAGAAGCAGCTGACCCTTGACTTTATAACTCAGAGTTGACTGACAGATATGTGTCATCCCTCGATATCACCTCATGTGCCCAGAAGAGTAAGAAATTTTTTGATGATATTCCCATTACTCCCACAATTTTGCCAGCATGTCAGCTCCACTGCATGCATTGCTCAACCCGCCTCCACCCCAGGGCCCACGTGCACTCCCCTCCATGGACATACTGCATTTTACCTGATTGATGTGCCTTGGCCACAGAAAAATTAAAGATTAACTAAAACTGCAGTCCACAGAGCCTAAAAGCACACTTCAAAAGTTTGCTGGGCCTGGTTTCCTAATGAAGAAGGCAAGTGTTAAGCAACAGAATTGATGTCATTTTCTGCAGTCCTGCAAGTCAGTTTGTGTTTGATTCAAAGAGTGTAATTTCTCTCCAGCTACCCTCACAGGTGTAAAAGTTTGGTGTCTATTTGGTCCGATAGGCTCACTGTGCAACCAGTGAAGAGAGGCAGCCATTTCCAGAGGGCAAACCACTCACAGCATTTCAGAATGGCCTGTTACAGAGGAAGCTCAAGTGACTTGATTAGACACAACACACGATTTCTAGACAATCGACTTCAGGTTAAACACACATCTGATTGGCAAAACACAGCACCAGTAAGAGTATAAAATGCATAATCCAGGCTAGGCTGCAAATAAATAACTCCTTGATGAACTCTTGCTCCCACAGCCAGGCAGAGCTTTGGTCATTCCCATCCTATGGGGCTAAGACCAAGCTTGTACTCAACACAGAGATGTTAATACCAGGTAGGAGAAGCTTATGAGAGGTAAAAATAAAGTGTGCTGACACTTACCCTCATATCACTGTAAGGAAGTTTTCTAGGAAATAATCACAACTATTTCAAATAACTTCTAATAACAAAAAGAATCCTGCTGATTAACATATGCTGATTAACAATGAAAACTCTCATCACAGGCATCACAAGTCACCTTTTCAGTTCAGTGTTATCTTTATAACCGTGTCTGCTTTTCCTTTGCAATCATTACATTTCATAGCAACCATTAAATGTAGTTTATTTCTATACAAAACAGAGAAATAGGCAACTTGTGAAACTGGAAGTCCTGGAATTTGGCATTCCTCTCATAAACTAAGTGTACACATTTAATTTTACAAATATGCTTTATTAACTTGGCTAAAATAATTGGGCTGTAGTACTGACACTAAAATTGCTAGAAATTAATTTCATGTATCTCTTCATTTGTTTGAAAGTTTGCCCTATTACTTAACATTTTTTCACTAAGCTTTCTCTAACACATACCTGTCTTCAATTCAACCTTTTCCTATAGTTCAGCATAAATTAATAACATCTTCGAGAATTGCATAGGTGAAAAATATATCAAAATGTTAAAAAAAACAAAACAAACATTTTCTTTGAGAGGCTACAGCATATCCATGATTCACACTGGGGAAGGGGACAAAAGTGGCAGGTAGGTATAGAAGTAACCGAAGTCACCGGAGACCTTGGCCCAAGCTGTTGCTGCCCAGGCCAGAGCCTGCTGCAGAAGCAGGATCAGGGAGGGTGTCTCATGCTCACGAAGTGAGCAAAATGTGCTCAGGAAGCAAACGGCAAGTGTGAGGAAAAAAACAAAGCAAATGCTGTGAGGAGTAAAAGCAGGCTCAAGTCTGCCTTCACACCCACCCAGGAGCACTTAAGAGACTTGTTGATGGAATGTCTCAATCGGATTCGGGTATCTAGAGCATGACTTTGCATGGCTGCCAGCTGAGAGCCTGCATCGCTGGATCAGCATGGAGGCACCATGCTGGGCAACTCTGACAAACTATCCTCAAAAAAAAAACAGGAGGTGGATGGAGCTCTCTTTCAACTGAAAGACAGCTATAGTCACAGGTTTGGTACTCATGGCGGATCTACCATGGCCAAATCAAAGCTTTACTACAACAGCTTTCAGTATGGTTATCCACAGCCTTTCTAGTCTAATTTACAGGATCTGGACTGGATGAGTGGACAAGGTGGAGTAACTGGCTTGACTGCTGAGCTCAAATATTAGAGGTCTGTAGTTCAAAGTGTCCCTGAGTCACCACACATTCATGAGTTCATCATGGCGGTCCTGGAGGGCAACAACCACAGCAGGAGCCAGTGGTGTGTCCATGCAGTGATGATGGTTGATCATACACTGGGCTGCTCCACCACAGGAGTAGCCAGAAGGTTAAGGGATGTGAGGCCACATCTGGCACAGCAAACACAGTTTTAGACTCCTCCATGCCAGGATCTAATGACAAACTAATGCCTCTCCAGTGAGACTGACAGGGGCCCAAGCATGCAACAGATGAGAACAAGCTAAGGGAACTGGGTTTGTTTGTATTTGAAAGAAAAGGTTAATGGTGGCAGAAGACAATCTCACTGCAGTCTGCCCCATATAAAGAGAAGTCGTAGAAAAGACAGAGTACAGAGAGGCAGCAGTCATGAGTTGCAACCCCTATTAGGCGTAAGTGAAAACTCAGGGCCGTTAAGTGTGATGAAGCATCGGAACAGGCTGCTCCTAAGGATTTTCTAAACTGGTTTGGACAAGGCCTGGAGTAACTGGATCTAACAGTGACGTATCAATCAGGTTGGAGCAAGAGGATAGGCTAAAGGACCTACCAATCTAGAAGCTTTTGCAATTTTCTGATGTTCTTTGAAATACAGATTGCTGTATTTTCTGAAAAATCTGCCCTTAAAATATATATTTTCTGTCTTCATTTCATTGGGTCTCTGCTCCCCATCGGCAACGTGTTAATAACATTAAGGATGGAGTCCAAGTTCAGATTCAGATTCCTAAACGTAGGTGTCTCCATGCGAGCCAAACATCTGTGCTTCCCTCATGCTCAATGCACGTTTAAAAAATCAGTTCCCTCCACACTGGCATCTAGTGCCATTTAAGGTTCCCCAGTGTGTTATCTGAGACATCCTCAAGGGACTGACAGATATGGCAGAAATGATGCATGGATGAATACGTCTCTGCAGTTCTAGCAGGAGACCAGGCAGGCAATGCTGGGGCTTATGAAATGACCCCCCTAGCCCTTCAGGTGACTCAATGTAGGTTCATACTCAGAAACCCCTGTTATCAAGCCTGCATGTCTACACTTGCAAGTCTCAATCCAAGGCTGAATTCTAACCATAATTTCCACAGCCAATTAGGGTCATGATGAAAAGAAAGCAGGAAAGTAAGGAGTGAAGAGCATCAAAGGAATCCCAGTTAAATATCATGAAATTTATCCTGTCTGAGAACCTAAAGAAAAATGTTAAAAATACCAAACTAGGCCACAATAAATGAATGACAAGGGAAAAGAAAATAAATGAACGGTTCCCCAGAATCTGTGCTTTGAATAATCAAGGTCATACAAAAATACTGCTACTACGAGTCATATAGAGTGCCTGATAATGAAAAAAAAAAGAGACCAGAGAGACTAGATTCATACAGGCATTTCCCTAACTTGCAAAGTTTTTGACTTTGCAACCTTAATCACACTCTTTTAAAGCACTTTCAGTGTGCAACATTCCAGGTACAGTCATGAGTATATGAATACTAAAGGGTGAGTTTTCAAAGACACTCAGTGTTGGATTAACATTTCTCTCCCTAAAGACCAGGGTAATTTCTTTATGCTTCTGACATCTTCCTCCCTCTCCTGCCCTCCCTAGCTTGAGATTTATAATGTAATTTTACATAGCCTTACTTTTTCTTCTTGAAGTCATTCCTGCAGCTTTATGAGTTACATCCATAACATCATGTTCTGAATATCTATTTTAAGAAGTTTCTTTTGTCCTAATAGTTCATACAGAAAAAATGGCTGAAGCTGGCAACACTCCAATAAAATCCACATTCAGTTACTCTATTAAGGAAAAAAGTGAATACTTTTGCATATGCACTACCCTATAATATAAACTAGCACATAGTTGTGAAATACTGTCATTACTTTACAGCACTGATATAATTTTCTACTGAATGCTTTAAAATGAAGGGTTTCTTCAGAGTACAAAATACAAGGACTGAAAGTTAAGTATGATAATTTGCCAGCGCTTAGGTATTTTTAAAAAAATATGTTATTTTATTTCCTATCATATTAAATAACGCCAGTGGACAACAGCTCTACATGCTGAATGAATCCAGATGCATTTCCTGACTAAATAATAAGAGAAATACAATGTGGCAAGAGACTGCTATTGTGCTCATTAGATCACTAAGCAGCAGTGCTTATAAACAGAATATTTAACCAGACTCTACAAAGATATTCAAATGTAGCTGCCAGACTGTACTTTGAAATTTTCCACCTAATACAAAAATGCAAGAGATGAGAAATTACCTCCCTTTAAAGGAAAAAGTTCAAGGTGAATGCTACCTGATCAACTCACTTTGTTACTAATTAAATTCAATAAAAATCCCAAATATGGCATGCCACCCTTTATTAGTAATTCTTCAGAAATAAGAACCATGCATATCGTTCAGCCAACAAAATGTAGTCAGAATTAATGAAATATCAAAGAATAGTAACACAGAAGAAGGAGTTAAGTTTAAAACATGACCCTGATGGGAGAAAAAGCAGTATCTCCTAGAGAGATTTCTAAAGAACTTCAGGAAAATTAATACTATATAATTTGCATATATTTCTTTATATATAATTTTAACATAGATGTACTATCTTATTACATACTTTATATACACGGCATACTACAAAAAGAGCGATTTATTTTAAAGTGCTTAAAATATTTTAAGGGGGAAATGTTCACCTAAGAGCGAGAGGACATTGGAAACATGGCTCCTTACTCTCCTGCCAGTCTCAGCCAGACTTTGGTTTTTGATTTAGTTGCGTAATTCCTACCACTTAGTTTGTGGTACAAAGATTTATTTATCAACAACACAAATTTTCCAGGAAGCAGCCTGGACAGTACTTGTCTGTGAACTCACTCCAGCCTCAGCATTCACATTATCAAGTGATTCTGCCCCTCTACTCTATTCTTGTGAGACCCCACCTGGAGTACTGTGTCCAGCTCTGAAGCCCCCAACATAAGAAAGACATGGATCTGTTGGAGAGGGTCCAGAGGAAGGCCACAAAGATGATCCAAGGGCCAGAGCATCTCTCCTATGAGGACAGGCTGAGGGAGTCAAGTCTGTTCAGCCTGGAGAAGAGAAGGCTCTGGGGACTATAGAGCAGCCTTCCAGTACCTGAAGGAGCGGCCTACAGAAAAGATGGGGAGGGACTTTTTATAAGGGCGTGTGGTGATAGGACAAGGGGCAGTGGTTTTAAACTACAGCAGAGTAGATGTAGATAAGATACTAGGAAGAATTTCTTCACTATGAGGGTGATAAGACATTGGAACGGGTTGCCCAAAAAAGTTATGGATGCCTCATCCCTGAAAGTATTTAAGACTAAGGTGGATGAGGCTCTGAGCAACTGGGTCTAGTGGGAGGTCTCTCTGTCCATGGCAGGGGATTTAAAAGTAGATGATCTTTAAGGTCCCTTCCAATTGAAGGCGTTCTATGATTAGCCACCTACCACACCTTTTCAGTACAGAAGACAGAATTGCATTAGCATGGAAACTGGGCAGCACGGCCCCGTTCATTCTGAACGTTACCTATGAAGCACTCTAATTAGCCCAGGGAACTTGGCATCTCTACTGCTCTGCCAGACTTTTGGGATGTAAGCACAGAACTACAGCCTTCCTAGCTATCTTCTTTCAACAATACAGAAATGAACATTACAAATATTCCATATAAGTCTACACTTCCACATAAATGGAAAATTAAATTTGTTGAAAATTATTCTTTTAAGATTTATTCCCCAAGAAGGCATGTTCCCAGTAGAAGAAACTTGCCGTGGTACAGCCTTCTTCCAGCATTAGGACAAAAAAAAAAGATGATCCCTCTAGGTATTTGGGTGAAAGAAATCACACAGAAAGACTCACTTCACGATTCAGCAAGAATTAATGCCCACTTACTATAAAAGCATTGGCAAATCTGTGACTTAACAGAAAGCTATCATGGGTATTAATTGATGTCATCTGTACACAAGCAAGAATCCATTTGTGACCCAAATGTCATGAAAATCAGCATAATTGCACACTTAATCATTTGGGTGATTTTTTCATTAAATTAGGAGTTCAAAGTGCGACTACTGTTTCATCATTTGATTACCCTTATCTCATGGTAACCATCTCCTTCCAGGTAAATCTGGAGAGCAATGCTTAGAGTTAAACACGGATGTGTAAACTGTGAGACATGTAAAGGACATTAAAAGTGGAAATATGTCACTTTTCACATTTAGGAATTCATAGTCAAACAAAAGGTATCAAAAAGCTACCAAATTATGCCACATTGATGGAATATAAGAAATAGGTAGCTCAAATAGGGAGAATGGTACCCTCAAAGGACCAAGGAGACTATCAGGAGAAACAGAGAGGCTTCACCCTGTGGCCTTCTCAAGGAATAAAACAGTGGTAGCCTCCAAAACAGAGAAACCTCCAAAACTGTGAGATTTGATTCAAAATACAAACATGCCCCAAGCTAAACAGTTATGAAAAATGTTCCCAGTATTTTATCCATGAGACAAATCCATCATTCCCATGCAGCACGAAACAGATTGTGCTCAGCCGACAGAGAAATACCATTCCCTCATGGCGCAAGTAATTTGGGAGGCACCACAGTATTTACTTAGGGAAAGACTAATTAGGTATGAAAAAAAGGGGGGGAAAAGGCAGAGGGGGAGGGGCTCTAATATGTCAAAAATATAATTATTTTAAAAGATGCATGAACTGCAGTTAGAAACATGGTCTCAGGAAGAGCCCAGGGACATGTCAGGATTCAGCTTCAGCTCTCTGAACTAGTGGTGCGTGAAAGGGCTTATCTGTCACCATGCCAGACACTTGGGCATCAGTGAAGTAATGATGAGAGGGAGGAAGGTAGGCGTACACTGGCAATAAGGAAATTCCCCTTAATCAGTTCAGTGTGTGCTGTGGGAGAGAAAGGCAGGTATCTGGGCATAAGGTTACCCCACGAAGGATGCTGAGAAGTGAGAAGGAGAAGACTTCCTGTAAGAGAGGGCAGGAGCACTCTACACTTTGACCGAGTCCAAAAATTATTATAAGAAAAAGTAGCATAGATTTCTGCCCTCTGCTTATATTGTCACACATCTCTATGCTAACAGAAATCTTGCAGGGTAAATGCCCCCACATTTGGGACATTTAAAATGAGGGCCCAAGGTCACAGTGCAACGGATCACAATAGAGCATAAAATGATTTGTGAGGTCAAGATAATTCCAATAGCTGATTTTTGTGAATTCAAGTACTCAAAAAGTCAGGAACTGAATTATTTCTATTTAAAAAGACACCATTCGGTAAGCTTCTGCACACCCACGCATGCATTTATCCAATGTATTAGTCATGTACCACTACCAAAACAGAATAAAAATGTATTTTAACAAATCTTGCACAAAGTCAAAACATAACTCCTTTACAGACATGTTAGTCCACAAATCTGCTCTATCATTCAGCTTAGGCTGTCAGAATCTTTTATGGACATCTATTACGCAGATCTGCCAAACCCATAATTCACTTTTTGACATTAAGTAATAAATATATAATGTAGACACACATTTATCCTTTTCAAAATTCAGTTGAAATCCATTTCTTTAGATAAGAGCATGACCTGTCCGAGTCACCCCCAAAATTCAGAAAACCTCCCTCCACTTAGGCATACACTCCCATCTTCACATCCTGGCTCCTACTTGAAACAAGAGCTACGTACATCCAAGCATTTAAAATTAAAATAGGAATTTCTGACTGCTTTATGTGCCATTGGCATGTGGAAGTGTCATTCACAAAACAAATACTCATGGTAGGGCTCACTTTACAGGCAGAACTGGAAGACACCAAGATCCATAATTAAAATTTTCACAAGGAAAATAGCATGCAGGCTGCTCGTGAGCCCAGGAAGTGTTTAATTTTAACATGTTTAACCTCATACAATTTCTATTAGCCTGGAGGGTAGTGACTTAAACCAATGGTGAACTTTGCACTTCGCAAACATTTACACTCAAATTTTCTCCTTAAATTTAATTCTAAGAAGGGATGTTGATGCCGAGACAGAAGTTCACATATACGGAAATATCTGGCTCTGTACTGCTTAAAAAAAAAAAATCTAAGTGTTGCCTTTTCAGTGTTAACGTAGCTAAAAAGGGGTCTGTACTACACAATACTTAAAAAACCTGATGGATACCAGCCCTGCTGATTAGTGCTTCAGTTTCGTAGTCAAATAGAGGTCACTGCAGTAGGTGTTTTTCAAAGGAAATTATTAGGATGGGGAAGGATGTAGGGAGGATTTGCAAGAGATGATAACAAATGACACTGGCCTTGTAATAAAAATTCTGAGTGCAGCAGGGAGGGGAAGATGTATCATCATTAGCTCATTTACCGGTTGTGAACTAGCGAGGGCTCATATCCATGAATCTTTCCATGCTGCATGCACATTTTTAAGGAGGCTGTGAGCTCTAGCAATCACCTTTAAGATCAGACCAAATGATCACATGAGTAATATGCACTCAAAGAGAAAAATAACAGTTGAAGTCTTGTAGCGGGTGCACTTCAAATGAGCAACAGCTATGGTAGACACCTGCAAAAAATGAGCCGTGCTCTGTTGGGGGAACTTTGCCACTGGAAGAGGTAGAGCACATGCCAGCTACTGCTGGAAAAAATTAGGACTAAGCTTAGTGAAGTACTTAGCCCTAGTAAGTTCAAATACAAAGTCAGAATCAGGAACACAAAAAAAATCAGGCATGTAGGAAAGCATAAGGACATTAACATTCCTGTGCCTCTTGGCCTTACTATCCATATAGAAACAAGGTTGGATTTCCAAACATACCAAAACAAAGACTTAGGAAATCTGACTTTCAGTGGCACTTGTGCTCCTTCATGACCTGGGCTACTCTGAAGAACAGCAGCAGCACAATAAGACTGAGGTTAATCAAAGAAAAAGGAGACTCTCGGTCCATGCAAGGTAAGATCCTTTGAGGGGGAGCTACCACTCCATCTGCCACCCCTGTAAAGAAAAGCTTGCAGTCATTAGGAGAAGACAGAAAGAGATCGCTGCCAGAGACAATGCAAGGGTCTGGCAGCAATTCAATGCAAAGATTTATTGGTCTTGTTTTGTGAGTAAAAGCAGAAAACATCACAGTGTTGGCTCCTTGTACACAAGAGTAAAGACTTAAGGATCATGCCAATAAAAAAGGAAACAAACAGCAGCTGTGAATGGAGGAGGAGATGACGTGGGGAAGAGAAATCATCCTCAGCGAGGACATTTTCTTGTTAGGTGACGCAAATTACAACATTGGCATTTGCATCAAGGCAAGGCCGGCTGTTAACTTCTTCCCCCCTGCTCAGTCACTTCCTTAAGTGGGAACAAGATTGTGCCCGTGAAGAGGAGAAGACAGACCCGGCAGGATGGGCCAGTCCTGTCGCTGGCTCACTGGATTTGAACTCTGGCAATAGGTGTTTGTATTTACAAAAGAATGAAAAGCCTAAAGTACACCAACAGAAGGCTCCTCAGTATTCAGTGATTGTAAGCTGACTGCGAGCACATCTTTCTTCTCAGTGGCATCTTCTCTCTGGCTCATCTCTCCATCTACACAACTGTGGATGAAGACTGAAACACTGCTTTCATAAAGGGCTGAGTTCAGTAAAGCTAAACCCATTCCAAAACACTCAGACAGATATTTAAATCCCACTGGTTTCATGGGTTAAAAGCACTTTGCTGAAACAGGGCTCCATGCTGGTGGCAGGGACAACAAAAAAACCCATAACAGACAGACAGGAGGAGAGGACATACCAGGGTATGTATGAATTTGCTAGAGAAGGGTTTGGAAGAGAATAAGAGACAGAATTAAAAAAATGGGAGAAAGCTTTCTAGTTAATTGAAGATTAAAAAGAAGTGGAAATAGAAAGTGCAACACAGCTGAAGGTATGATAGGTTCAAAGCAGAAGGCAGGAGATTACTTAATAGTCTTACACAATTAAATTAATTCCTTTTAATCTTTTTATACACATTGTAAACAAGATCTCTCTATCCCATGAAAATTACCTTTTAAAGGCTGGGTAAATACATCAACTAATCCTAAAATCCCAGAAATCCCAGTTTCATTTTTTCTTTTTTTGAGAAAACAAAAGCCAAGCAGGGAAGAGCTCTGTAAACAGTTTTGACCTTCAGACAGCCTGGCATTCTGCTTATTTATTTCAAAAAATGAAATACTGCTTTAAGCAGCTAAGAAAAAAAAAAAAAAAAAAAAAAAGTCATTTAAATGGAAATGGCTACACATCATTTCCAGTAACCAAGAGGATGCACCCTAAACATTTGCAATGTTACAGAAAACCCACAGAGCAGATAATTGGTACCAGCACCTAGAAGTAAAGTCAGGTGCAAGATAAAACTCTCAGTTCTCTTTTTTGAGATTTAAAAATCAGTTTTAAACTATCCAGCAAGACATGGCAGTAGAAGGAGTTTTGATGATGGCTCTGAATTTACAATAGACAACTACTTAATTGTTACTATTCCTTCATGTGCCCATCGGCATATAGCATATTTCCTTCTGATATTGGTACATATCTTGTACTTATGCCCCAGGTGAAATAGCAGCATCCTGCATCAGCAGGCGCGCAGACTTGATGGGTGCTTATATGGCCATTTTGGGCATTATACAGGGACCAAGGCCACCTTTCAAGGTCCATCATTGCCATGGTCTGAGTGTCAAGAGTTGTGGGTGCTCAGCATGATCCAACTCCATGCTGGTGGGTAAGGTACTTTCCCAAGCACCACGACCATCACAATATAGTCCTCTGAATGGTATTGTTTCATTTTCACAGACTCTTTTTCCAGAGTAGAATATCCTGATGAATAATACAAATACACTACAATATTTCTTTGTAAATTTAATTAAGCAATTGAAGGGAGAGCTAAAACATGGCCATGCACTGCAGTAATCTACAGCTGCTCTGCCACATTGTGCCTAGGCAAGCAGAAAGGAAAATTAACAACCGCAAAGAAGTTTTACAGTTTTGTTTCCAAGTATCTGCAGTGGGGAAAATAAAAATCAAGATGGCAAAATGTGAGATTGAAAAAAAAACAAAACAAACCTCAATATTATTTAGCAAAAAGTATGTCACACAATATAAAGGATACTGTGTATGTTTTACTTTGGTCTAAACATGTAGATATGTCTGTTCATTTTATATACAGATATATACAAATTTTGATTACAGCCTAAACATGTCCTATTCCACTCTAACGTCAAAGGTGTAACCCATCACACTCAGTAATATGGAAATGCCAATTAACAACAAAATAGAAATGTTAATTCATGTAGGAGTTTCTTCATGAAAAAAAAACAGATATCCATCTACTCTTACTGCCCAGTTCCCATTCAAGAGAGAAACTGTATCTAAATAAATAACTAGAGATAAAAATGTCAGTGGCTCCCAGGGTGAAGAACTCTGAAGACAAATGACGGGAACGTTACAGGACGCAGATATTGCTGATGATGAGACATGTGGTCTGGAGGATTCTGAGTCGAAGTTTCACAACAATAAAACTCAATTTCAGCAGGTGCTGCCATGGTGTAACAACTGGCAAAATAGTGCTTTTTTTTTTTTTTTTTTTTTTTTTTTTTTTTTTTTTTTTTNTTTTTAGTATTTCTTTTTCATCTGCAATACTTACATTCTGCTGCCATGACAACTAAACATTTTCTGCCCATCTATATGGTGACAGAATAGATATATACATCTGTTCATGAATCTTGTTTTTAGAAGATAGATAATATTTTCCCAACTTCTGTATCTTTTTAAAACTTTTTTTTCAGAATGAAGCAGAATACTGCAGCTTCTCTAAAATAGCGGTCCATAAATCACAACACACAGGCGATACGTTTCCCAGGAGACATTCCTAATATCACTTGTGACCACCAAAAATGAAAAAGTCAAAACAAAGGCCGGTGACAAGGATCAGGGAACATTACCTTCATCACGTGTTCCCTCCCTGTTGTTGCTTTTGCTTATCACCATTAGTAATATCACTACCTAGAGACCTACTTCCTTACCAGTTGATTAGAAACACAAAGTAATTTTCACAAAAAAAAAAAAAAACACAAAAAAAACCCACAATAAATAAATGATTAGGGACAGGGAAAGGCATTTTATTGCCATGCAGTTTAATAATTCTCTAAAGCCTTTGTAATATCTACCATCCCAAGGCTTCCACATCTTTAGAACACATAATTCAATAACTAAATTAACTTCAGTGACATCAAGCAACTCAAATAAGGCTGTACAGCATCACTAATCTTTGTGTTTGCCCAGTCCTTAGGCACCTCCAATAAATGAAAATTCCTGTTCTGCCCTACTGAGCCCTGACCCTACAGCCAGGCCAGGCTGTGACAATGGCACAGGAGATCATTCCCAACCACAATAAGCAGTAGATTCCTGGTATCTCTAGGAAAATTTCTAGCCCTGTGCTGTAGCTCCAGATTAGTGAAAAACTGGGGGGAAGGGTGTGGAAATGGTTCTGGAGTTAAAGCATTGCAATGAGGAGACAGAAAACAATGGTTTTGATGGGGAATAGTTTGGAATTTAGATTGTACTGGGAACCAAGACACTTGCACACTCTGAAGTAAAAAAAAAAAACAAAAAACAACAACAACCCAAAATACAACAACAAAATGAAACCAAAACAATCCGACAAAACTAGAGAAGGTCAAGAATCACATAAGGAGAGGTCTGCAGCTCTGACTGTTGGTAGAAGTAGATATCGCTATTGAAACAGTGGAAAAATAGGAGGAATACAAGACGCTGAAGTATCCTTCTCTAAAAGAACTACTACTGTCTTTTATGCCACATAACACAGTGTTTTGGCAAGGCAGTGAAGCCCTGCTAGATGTGTTCCTTCAGCATGTTTTTGAGCCAAAATATCACATGCTTCAGGCAGCATTAATCTGCTTCCCCGACTTTTGCATGCTGCCTCAAACCACCTGGCCACAAGCCCAAAAATGGGTATTAGTTGCTCAGATTAATTCTTGTCACCTCTCTGGTGTGCCTCATACTGGATTTAAAACAAGGACACTACAGCAAAGCTTCTTACTGACATGGAAAGTACTCTTATGCAGGCAAGTTAGCTAGCAACTGCTGGAACAATTTATTAAAGCAAATGAAGAGAGAAGCATTGATTGAGCTGCCAGTGCACCTCGCGCTTGCCTACAGCCTTCCAATCATGCTACACTCACGTTGCGTGCACCAAACCACGGCATGGATGCAGAAGCTGAGTGTTTCTGGTGCGGTTTACTGTCTGCTGTCCTGCAGTTAGCCATGCCGCTGACTATGCAGGGCTAGAGGTCCTCCCGCTATCCAGTGGATAATCCAGCATGAAACCTCCAGTTCTGGTTAGCAGCAGAGCCCCATCTCACCCCATGCCCTCAATAAATTATTTATGGTATCACAGAAAGTATTAGCTGGCTGAGAAACACTCAGGCAGCTTTTTCCCATAGCACCTGAGAGGCAGGAGCACATTTCCTCCAAAAACTCCACGGTCCACCAAAACAGTCTTCCATTATTTCTTATAAGGTATGTTTTATCGAGGGAAATGTGCAACAGTCCTCTCCACCTCTGGTCAACTGCTTCACATTTGGCAAAAAAAAAAAAAACGGCTAAAAAATTCTGTAGCTTTATTTTTCACTCCTTAAAAATGACACATTATGGAACTACCTGCAGCATGGAGCTACAGTCAGTCCCTTGGCCAGGCCAAATGGAGACCCAGTGGTTATAACAGGCAAGAAGCAATAGTAAGGATTCATCTCACTTGATCCTGAAGTTAATTTTGTATTTTGTTTCCACCCAGTACTGAAGTAAGTCGGATTTCAGACATTCACTCACCCCTGGAAGGCTGAAAGGAACAACTGGGCAACCTGAGCATACGGTTTGTTATGTCCAGTGCAGTCAATTTAACACTTCTATATTTACTTATTTGGAATAAATGTACTAGCTTAAATAGGTCACTGTAATGCTACAGTTCTCCTTGGAGATCAGACTGGGAAAGAAGTGATTCCTGAAGGGACTTGTCTTTTAACACTCTCCAACTCCAAATACCAAGTGACTGCATTACATACAACCACTGTAACGCATTTTGATAACATGTTTCCATCAAAATCACTCACAGTATTTAAAAGCCATTAATCATGCGAACATCACAACTGGCACAAAAATGCCTTTGACAATGTGATGATCATTAGACTTATTGTACAGACAGGTAAAGGGAGGCATGAAAAGGTTAGTCGTACTGCTAGAGGGATTTTATCTCTCTCTGTAACATGTAGTAAGCAGCTTTATCCATCTGATAGTTCCTCTGACGTGTGATTTCAGCTAAAGGCTTGGGGGCCCTCACCATAAACACCACATAGCAAACAATCATCTTAATCAGCTAATGCACCAAATCCCCACCTTGCTCACTCCATCACAGCTGCCTCTTCTACACCAGAGTCAGGACAAAGCAGCAGGTCTCATCACATACTATTTCCAAGCCTTTCCTCCATCGTGCTAAAATCACTCTGGTTTATCAGGACAACTCTCCATTGAGCAACCACTACAAAACAAGGAATTACAGATTGCCTACATGGATAAGTTGCAAATGTCTATATACAACTCAGTATGAATTTTAATGGCATGAGTTATACCACTGCAGCTCTGTGCATGGATGTTCTCAAACTCTGTGCATGGATGTTCTCAAACTCATAGCGTCACAAGCATCAAAAGGGCAACCTGACTCTTAGCTTTGTACCCCATCTCCTTTCTCTACCTACAACAAAAAGTCTAGTGTTTGCAGGGCCCGTAAATCCAATCAGGGAACTGATCCTGATTCCCTCACTCCTCAAAGAAGAGTTCTTCTCTCATTGCTTCCTTGAACTGACTAAGTGGCTATGTGAAAAAAAAACAACAAAAAAACCCTGCAGGGAGATGGGAGGAGACAGTAGTCAGGACCAGGAATGGGCTGCTTCTGTTGTGGTAGGAACAGATATAAGCCAGGTTTAAAGGGAGGTGGGAATCACAGCCTTATTTTACTGAAAAGATAGAATTCTTCAAAAGTAATTCAAATTAATACAGCAAAAAGTGTGGGGTTGTTTAGCTTGGGTTCTTTGTTGTTTTGTTTTTTTTTCTGTATAGATCAGCCCTTAGGAACCCCGCTGGGAAAGATGCTACACCTCCTGCATCTACATGACAAGGGAAAGGGGATTGTAGCTCCTCTGCCAGAAGTTCTCATCCCCTCCAGGTACTTTACAGGAGAGTTCAAACTCTCTTGTCAAAGTAGAATGGATTACAACTGACAGTGTAAAGCAGCCCACCTACCCTCTTTGTGATCACACGGTTACTTCTGACCATGTTCAATGTCTAGAGAGAGCATCCAGCTAGTATCAGAGGAGTTTTAATTTGTGGATATAGAAAAAGAAAACAGATTTTCTGAGAATTAGCTGGATTTTATCTTTGCCAGTGACAGATTAATGTTCATTAGGAAAGATTAAGCAATTAAAGGAAACCCCCACTAAAGAGTGGAAATGTATGCAAAAAGTTTTAAACACTGATATGTTTACACAAAGACAATACAAATCCTTCTGCAGTCCTAACAATGTAGTAGTACAGCGCTTTGCATTGCAGCAATGATTACAGTGTGACCTCCACCAGCAGAATGTTTTTTTCCACTTCCAGCATCAATGAACTCAATCTTTACAGTTCAGATAATTCTGATATAATTTAGATATTATCTTCCATCTTCATAGGGAAGCAACAATGGGTTTTGACAATAAATTGATGGGGGAGTAAACTCTAGAGTCAGCAGTCCTAAATTCATTAGGTCACATTTATTAAACAGATTTTGCCATTTGCCATTTAGCCAGCACAGCTAAATGCCGGTCCTATTCTTGCCTCATAAACAGTCCCCATCTCCTCTCCAAATGTCACCAGAGGCACAATCTTCCTTTCTAATTATTTTGCCGTTCTCCAGAAGGATGCTTTGCACCTCAGAGCAGGTTGCTGCCCACACTGAACTGCATGATCCTAAAAGGATGATATCGTTAAAGGTAGAGCCACACCAGGATGCAAGAGAGCCACGTGCTTACAAAACCCATCTCATTTCATTAGCAAATGGCTGGTGTAACAGCTCATCATGAAGATGAAGACGCATCATTAATCTGCTCTGCATGTAGACACAGAACACACTTCCACATTCCTGGTACTGTGAGAGGAGAGGGGGGAAAAAAAAAATAAAAAAAAAAAAAAAAAATCACACATTGGAATTTTGTGAGGGTTCTAACAGAAGTAGCTCAAGTGTGTTGAATTTGTCACATTCAGGATTTCCTTAAGGAGAGCATGAGGTGATTGTCCCTGAAGAGCAGTGCTGGGAAACGTTAAAGTGATGGAGGCTGCCCCATCGCTGGCAAGGACCTACTCAGAGAACCCAGCGCTGCTCAGAAGAATCAGCCCCAAAGTCCTACTGAGGTTTCACTCCAATCCCCCTCCAGCTGCCACAGGCAGTCCAGGGAGCACACCTATCCCCGGATAAGATCACGCTGCTTGTGCTTGTGACTATGCAGTGCGCTTTCCCCCACAGTTAAATGGAAGGTTATCATCCCATAGGAAGCTGCATTAATCACTGATGATGGATGGCTTGGACTGCAGTCTGCCATCACCTAAGAGTTACTGCTTAGTGATAATTAAAGCAAAGTAAAAAAAAAACAAAACCACTAATATAGCCAAGTAGAAGTAGTGCATTGCAAACCAGTTCATCCTTACAGACCATCTTAAGAAGAAACAATAAAATTCAGCCCTTTTAAAACCAGCTCTGAGACCCTGTATAGTGTAAGAAGGGTGGTCTTGGATGGAAAGACATTCTGGGAGTCAGAAAAATCTGTCCTCTACCACTGCATGCTATGGCCAAGTACAGTGTCATCACAGAGATGCTGAACAACAATAGCTCCCACTGTTCTAATGAATTTCTACATTGTCATTCTCCCCTCACCAAAGAAAAAGAATCAAACTATTTAACTTATCTACACCTCTCACACCCTTTCAGTGAAATAGGAAACTACATAAACGTTGTACATCAAAGAGTTCCCTTCATTAAAATGTGAAAAATAATTTGTGTACTTTAGATGAAAGGTGTTCTGGGACTGTGAAGTATTCTGGCAAGTTTAATTAAATCCCATAGTTATTCTCTCACCAAAAAAAAAAAAAATAAAGCTTTTGGGAAAAAAAAAGTTATTAAAAATTTAACTGATTCACAGTTAGGGTTTGTTTATTTCTTTTCACAAAATCTTTACCTTATAAATTGAAGCAGCGGTGAGAAGCAAAACGATTTTTAATAATCTATGTGTGAAGTTACATTTCCAGAACACGAATTCTCAGTAAAACTTTCAAATGAAGAGGAAAAAATCCCCAAATAATTATGTATATAATTCATTATGAGTTGCAGTAATGTAAAATCAGAAACGAATTTGCTATGCAAATTTTAGTAAAACTGAAAAACCGAAGGCTTCAGCGATGAAAGATTAGCAGATCTATCTGTCGCATTCTGGAAGCAGAGAGTTATTTGAAATCACATACAACCAGATCACTCTCAGGCCAATGTAAACACTTCTTAATAATCAGTCTTGATGTAAATTAAAGCAGGAGAGTTTAATTTCATTCCTTACAGCCACTAGGATGATTATTGATCAGTGCTAATAGCCACGAGCTCAGGTTTATAACTAAAACCTGATTTTCCCTGGCAAAAGCAGACACCTAGCACGAGCCAGACCCAAACCTCAGATTCTTCTTAGCCCTCGGAGCTGCACACCTCTCCTCAGAGAACTGTCACTCGCATATGTACAGTGAGCATAATTCGCTCAATTTCAAACCAAATACATCACAAAAGTACTGAAAAGCACTTCCTATGAGAAGCAGTTTCAGGCTGCCTCCTGCTCGAGGGGGTGGGTTGCAATAACCAAACTGTCATCACTGGGGAACAGCTGCAAAGCTGAGACGTAGCTGCCTACAAAGATACTGTTTGGTTAGTATCTTCAGGACATGGTACAGATATCAGAGAGAAAAAAAAAATCAACATATGCATTTAAATAGGGGGGCAGGTAAGCTCCAAAGCATGTTCTGATGTCCCCAGTCATTTAGCTGGGGGATGCACTGGAGGGTATCACAGCTCTCTTCAGACCCATGCTCCCCATTTTCTTCCTTGTTCCCTCAATGCAGAAAGCACAGAGGAAACCAAATACAGTCCTAGTTCTTCACACTTTTCCCACTCCCACAGTACACTGCAGTAACACTGGCCTCAGCAGAGGGGAGGTACCACTAGCAGGACTCGATCACCTTTCACCACCTGTGGCAGGATTCACCTCACCTTAGCTGAGCACCATGTATGTTCATGTCCAACCTACATGAGAGATTTAATCAGGGAAGAAAATGAGATCAACACTGCCCCATGTTATGCGTCTAACTTAATCCTCATGTCACCTAATTACAACGACAGGGAGAGTAGCCCAGGGCCCAGTGAGAGATCACGCAGCTTCCCACCCCATATCCCTGCCTTGTGCTCTGGAAAATACAGGAGGTACAAAGCCTGCAGAGCTGTCCTCAAAAAATCCCCAGGAAAAGGGAAAGATGTGACTAACTTCTAACCACAACTGAACGGATCTACCCCTTTTTTGTCAGCCATGGACAAAGGGACCAAGTTAATGTCAGTGGACAACTTAAGTCTGAGAAACACAAAAATGTATTAGTGTGAATGTCTAATGCAAACCAACTGTGATGAAAATTCCCTCCCCACATGCACTCCATTTGGCTTTCTCTCAGTTATTTCTTATTGGCAACACTTCAATGCTAATAAGACACCACAAGTGTATAAAATGTAATAAAGATGTTTACATTAAACAGCAGACTACAGATTAAAAGAATCTGTTCCATGAGCTATAGAAGCTCACTCCAAACATCTATTTTCAGGTAAGTATGTACTTATGAATAGAAAGAGATCTGACAGTGGAAGGATTTTTTTATTAGTAGTAGTATTTTTACCTTGCTGGCAAATATCTAACAAGTTCCAAGACTTAAACACTGAAATTAGCCAAAGAGCCTTAAAATACAACACAATTTTTTAGCAATGAGAGCAATGAAAGACTGGAAGAACTTTCCAAGCAAGTGTCTGAATTACCATTACTTGCAGTCCTTGAACTGCAAACAGCTTCATATAAAGCACCCTTTAATCCAGTTTCCAAGGTAAATCCTGGAGCTTGCCCATGTACTGAAGTAGGTGAAGAAATACATGGATTTATATTTCAGATCAATAGAGTGTTAGCACCTGTCTCTGCTCCAAACCAGCCCCACAAATTCCTGATCAACTGTCCAGTTCCCTAAAAAGCCACACAGCCTGCAGCAAGGGCCAAGCAGCAGGATGTGTCCTTGATTTTATTTGCCACTAGAGTCCTCTCTCTTGGACTTGTTTCAGGAAAGGATTAGGCAGTACACCAAAGTGGCTCCACATAATCTTAGACACTGTTGAAATATCCTCCCTGTATGTCCCAAGAGGACAGGATAGCTTGTATTGCTCTCCACATGCTCATAAGCCTGCAGTTTTGCATTAACAACACCACTTCTCAAGGCCCCTGGGCTTCCACTGGTGCCTTGGAAGAGCTAAAATGGGTTTTTCTCCAGTTTCCTCTGAACCACCATGAGTTGCTCACATGGTCTGGAGTGATGCCAGGATAAAACAGGTGTTCAGATGCTCAGACTGAAATCAGGAACGGGAATTCAACTTTCTTCTAGTATCACCTAACTGACCACCTTGTGGTTTAGTCCCATTGCTGGCACTTTGGGCATAAACTTTCTGCAGGAGCACTTGGGTATAATTTAACGGACGATGACACACAGGACAACATAGGGGTCACTTCTGGGCTTACACACTAAGGGAGAGAATAACAGAACACAATAACACAAAACACTCTTGGAAACAAATCTCAAGGGTGATAAAGGTGACAGTTAAGAGGAAAGAAAAACTGCACATTTCTTTATTAATACATAAATCACTCAGAGATTGAGGTGAAATGTCCTATTATCTGGAGCATCCTGAATAATAAAGGACATTCTTGAAACATTTTCAAAGAAGGGGAAAGATACAAATTACAGCCAGCTATAAAAATTGTACATCATGAGCTGTTTTATGGGGTATAAAGCCAAGAAAGCTGAACAGTTTCAATGGAGCAATTCTGCACGACTGGCCACACTTAGGAAACTTTGAAAGTATGTCAGAGCAATACTAAGGGTGCTTTAAAGTAAATATTTTTGTACACTGATGCATTGTTTTAGGGTTCATATTATTAAAAGTTAAATAAATTCACTCTGGTGTAACCAAGACAAGTCTTTCTTCTTTACTAATTTACAGTTACAAATGCCAGAGAAACTATAAACACACAGACACAGGAATTATAAAAAAAAACCTTGTTGTTCTACCACAACTGATTTTAAAGAAAAAAAGAAATGCTAACAACTACTTTCTAAAACTGGAAATCATAAATGAAGGAAAGCTTGCACTATTAAAAGCTGCCAGAGATAACTTATAGAACGACAATAACGCAGTACTGCAGACTCAGAAATAGCTGTTCCCAGGAATGCTTTATTCATGCCTGACACGGATACAGGATCGCAGATCAGGTTTTGGCCAGGACCATTCTCAGTGATCGATCTTGCACACTTTTCCAGAGACGCTGCTCAGGAGAGCCATCATGGCTGGGCTGAGGACTGATGATCTCTAGTCCCAAGTGGCTGCTTCAAGTATCTCCTCCTGCTTGAGCATTCCCCTTTCCCTAGCCACCTCCCAGCAACACCCACTGACACTTCTCTCATGGTATGGTCTAAAGTTACTCTGAAGTTACTGATTTTAGAAGCCTGGCATAAGTAAGTGACTCTGAAATACTGGCTCGGGGCAATGAAATCTGCCTAGACCCACCAAGCAAAAGAAGAACATATATAACACTAATGCCTCAATATTCTATGATGAATTAAATTCTACTGGTGAGTCTGGTAGACTGCCCAGATTTTACCCCACTAGCTCCTACACGCTTTCATAAAATCAAACAAGTGAGACAAAAAAAAAAAAAAAAATTATGTATCACAAATCATTTTCATTTTTACTTGATTTTGTTTGAAGGAAATGCTAGTAATGGTCCCACATAAACATTTATCAGACCACTCAAATTGCAATAAATGAAAGTATCTTTCAACTTGCATACACAGTAACCAAAAACTGTTTTAGAAGCAGCGACAAGATGCAAGGAGTCTGAAGCAATAAATTTACTCCCTTCTGCCAAACAGATATAACAGTTCAGGCAGGTCTGGTTTACTGTAAACTATATCATCTGGTGTTTCTAGCTTCCATTATTAGTCGTTTGAAGCCATGGTTAAGGTTTTCCTACATCAACTGGCTTCTTTTTAGACTCCGGCCACAGTTTGCCAGGAATTTCTATCACTCTAGAGGTGCCTTAAAAGGTATCAAAATTGAGGATCAAACTGCTATCTTTGACACCATAAATCAATCTACAGAGTCTGCAATAATTTGAACTCCAACTCGACTTAACAGTAACTTCAAGATTCCTGTGCTGGGAAAAACAGGCTTGGCTTAGTCATTTGAATTTCAAGGCTGAAAGCACCTAAAGATAACAAGTTAATAGGGTCATCTCCAGGTTGCTTTTTATCAGAGGGTCTCTATGGGGGTGGAAATAAGTGCTAGCTAATGCCTAAATGTAAAGTCTCAATGAAAATCAAGGGACTCAGACTTCTGAATAACCTTATGAAATGAGGTTACTAAGTCTTGAAAGCATTGCTTAAGCCCATGCTTATGGGTTTTGCAAGTAAATTAAAGATCTCCTAAGCATTTCATTAATACCACTATTTTATCTCCATGTTCAATTTCAATGAGACTTAAGAAGATGTTTCAGTCCTTTCCTGAGAAGCATGAAAAAATTTCATTCATTTGCTATTACTAGTATATCCACAGGTAGCATAGGGGTAAATACAGAAACTCTTTGAGTGCCAGGCTGTTATATCAACTGTGCACAGAGTACAAGCACATGCCAGACTAAAAAGTGGATCCTGAGTGAAAAATGCTGTTTAGCTGAACCACAAACCATTAAAAAATGAGAAGGAAGATGTCAGCATTTAGACTAGGACTGATCTCATTTAACTCAAGTCTCACTAGTTGTCCACATCCCCAATGCAGCCAAAAAAAGAGGTACTGCTGTATGGTATTTAGTCACCCAAGGTAGGTGGTATCATAAACACATATGCATTTGTTGGACTCAGCATCAGCTCCTGAGACAGCAAAAACACACCACTTTGCTATGTTATCAGCACTATGAGGGTGTACATACCAGAGCTGAGAAAATCCAGGTTTTTACAGAAGGCCTGTCAGAGGTAGAGAACCTCTGACAGTCACCGTTTCCAGAAGAGTAGCTATATCTATTAGAGCTATCACTATGATGAAAATTCAGAGCACACTGTCATCCCGCAAAAGCATTTAACAGATCTCTGCTCAATTTGTGTTGCAATACCTTAGAAATATAGAGGAGGTTTTATGTAATTGTCTTCTAAAGAATTGCAATTTAGAAGGTTGGAAAGGAGTCTGGAGGAACATACCAGGCAGGAAGCGCTACTAGAGATGGGCAAAAGGCTAGAGCTTCTCCACAGCTCCTGAGCTGAAGAAGGGGAAGGCTTCCATCCACTTCCAAAAGTAAGATCAAAGCATCAGCCCTTGAAGACTTTCTATAGATAGGAAAGAGGGGGGGATGCCTCATCTAGCGCTGTATTCTCAGAAAACGAAAAATCATAAAATATTAGTTATATAACTCACATCCACTATTCTCTTAATCTTTTTTTCCAATTTTGATTTCCACAAGTCTCATATTGAGTGACAATTTCCTGAAATTAGGCTACAAACTTGAATCTGGTAAAGAAGAGTCATCACAAATTATCTAGCATGTAAACCTGACATGCATATTCTTGTTTACAGTTGTTTTACAGTTAACAGGGATGGGTTACATCTGAGCAAAGCAAGGTGGCTATTGTAGACCTCTGCCTCTGACTTTGTCATACAAGGACCTTTGCACACTTTTAGAGCATGGTTCATCCAACTTAATTCACGTTTTTACTTTAGGGTAAAATGAATCATGTTTCATAATTGCCCATTTCTCACTGTGGACTATGAGGAAAGCCTGCAGTGACTAGTTCTGACTGCAGATGACCATATTTCATCATATAGATTACATCTCTTGAATTCAAGAGAATGGAAGGGACATACACAAAAAAAAAAAAGAAGTGGTTCTGAACAGGAGACAGAAGGAACAAGAGAATCCATAAATGGCAGGATCACATTACATGTCCCTTAGTGAAGGGATTTTAAATGGCAAGCTTGTTGCATTTACACCAGAGTCAGCAAACAGGCCAATGAAGATACAACATCAATGAGTTTGAACCCTACACCTAGGCAGATGACAAATTCCATTTCCATTTTGACAGGAAACAACAAACAAGAGTTCTCTATTAAGAAAAAAAAAAGGTTCTTTTTTAACTTCTAGAAAACTCTTAAATCATTTTTTTAGCTCTGAATCATGAGTTGAGTTGTAAACCCATGAGAAATTCAGTCTCCTGGCTAAGGCACCAGTGGGAATCCAGGGATGGAGTTGGAGGAGGTCAGGAGCTGCTGCCTTCTACTTCAGGAGAGTTTTTACTGATTTACAAATTGGTATCAGCTCTGCCTCCTGGAAAAGTAAAGCAAATCCACTGAAACAAATTTGGAAGTGCTTCATAAGGCTGTGGGATCAAATTCATGTAAAATTTCACTTCATTAGATACTCCAGGCTGGTAAAAACTCGCTATGCTTCTGGTTACTACCTACATATGAAATGGAGTATTTAGCAGCAAATCTGTAACAACAATAAACCTCAAAACTGATTCTTTATGGCATAAGGCAAAGAGAAGCACTATGGGAAGGAAATCCCAGGCTCTCCCTCACGGCACATCTCTTGCCGAACTTAACAGCACCAAGATTTGCATATAGACCCTACACAGACAGATCCACGTTGGCCAATATGGAAGAGACTCCCTAGCTCATTGGCCACAAAACACTGTTCAGACCTGAATAGAGAACAACAGCATCTTGTGGAACCCACACCAGAAGCCAGGTCAAGCTTGGTGGAATCAGATGCACCTATATGCACCTGTATACATCTACAGTGGAAGAAGAACAAAGTCATCATGCCAACAAGAGTGCAGCAGCATGGTGCAGTGTGAATTCACCATGCAGTTCAGCTCCTCCTCAGGTATCTCTGCACCATTTTGCCTCTTCGGTATTGATGTGCCTCGGGGAGCACAGCCACATCTCACTCAGCCCACAGGGTGACACCATTAAAATCGAATATTGCAGAAGAATAAAAATAATGCGCTCAAGCAGAATTTTGCTGAAAGCACAGGCTTACTTGGAGTGTAGCCTGCTCACACATCAGGATGAATTTGACCCACTTTATATCCTAATGATATAATGGATACTGCAGTCTTCTTTTCATTAAGGCAGCAGCCAAAAATATTGATTTGTTGTACTTCATGCTCCTGCTTACCTTTACAAATTTCAGGAGAGACGGTGAACAAGCCAATAGAGTTGGTCAGTTTAAAAGTGACAAATTAACTGTGCTGAAAGTAAATAAACAGTTATCTCTTCGTAAATTAATTCAGTATGTGACTTGAGCTCTTTTCTACAGCTGGAAAGCTGATTCATCATTCAGTAGCATTTAAGGTGCCACCAGTTCAATAGCAGAGTATTACTGCGGTGTCCTATTTGACATAGCAGGTCAAATTCTGCACTTGGGTTATAACAGTGCTACTCAGAGGAACACTCCTGAGCCCCTAAGTCCTGTTCTCCACATTGCCCTGGCTGCATCTATGCAACCAATTATTCTCCGAGTTGGTTTTGAGAAGGCTTAAGTTGTATTGAACAGTTGGGGAAAACAAGAAGAAGCAAAAAGTCTTTTGATCTGCTGGATTACCAAGCATCTTCTGGGATGGTATTGTGAAACAGCGCAGGTTGGTTTGTTTTCATGAAAATATTCATGAAAGAATAAAAGGTAGACAAATATTTGCAACTTTTAAAGTTCAGGGGGTTGTTTTTTTTTTTTCCCCACCCACAAACTAGATTTCAATTCTGGAAGGAATATAAGTGTGTTTAACATGGAATTTAAGCATAATTCCCACTCATGTCAAAACACGTTTTGTCTTTTATTGAACAGGGGTCTTAAGTTATTACAGGCTATCGTCCCTACTAGGCCCGACATAGAGTAAAAACCCTGGTTAGTTTATTAATGAGACACACTAACGTGCTCTCTCAAACATTTCCTTTCAGTTCAATAAATGTTAAATCCTGAGATTTCCAGAGTAATACTGTAGTACTTGGACCAATATTCCATTGCTTTATGAAGAACATAGCTGAAGCTGATGCTACTCAATAAACAAGTAGGCCAAAAATTTCAAATGCAGGAGCTTAAAATTGAAATTCACGTTCAACTGCCTACATAATGTTGTGTGAATTCCTTCAACTCCTATTTAGTACTGAAGGATATGCGGGTTCTTAATATTTCTGTAAATTAGAGTAGGTGCCCTCTTGACTGGTGACATTAAAGTTTAATGTTTCTGGACACAAAGCTTTGACTGTATCAGCTGTGAACAGCTGCAGCAGAGAGACTATAGCACAAATAGAACAAAAATATTTTTCACTGCTTATGCTCAGACATGATCCACAGCATTTGTAATGTCGTCTGCTTTTCATAATGTTCAGTTTAGAAAGTTGACATTTGATTACACAGTTTGAATTTGCCAAAACATACATTTTAATCTTATGTTTTAATACCACATTCTCAATTAAAAGCTTTAGAGAAAGACATACAAAGTCTGCTTAAACCACAGTAATCCCACAGACCTAACATACTTAATATAATTTCTGAAACTGTTGACTAATATTATTTTAATTTCCTCACTACTTCTAGTACCACAGCTGCACCACTACTCCCAACAGCTACCATGCATTTAAACAGCCAGTTTCTAAGAGCTTTACTAGATAGCCTTTTATACTTAGTTATGTTCCACATTTTCCAGTAGGGTGGCATGGTCATAAAGTTCAAAATCTTTAAAAAATCTTCACTCTATTAATACTATTTTCTAATATCAATGTTCATAATACTACCACCACTAAAAGAAAGCTACCACAGTTTGTTTACACTTCAGCATCTTTCCCTGTATTTCCACCTTTACAGAAGGACGCCAACCCTGACGAACACTGTGCTACAAGGAAGCATTATTACACTGAATAGCGTAGCATTCCAGACTGCTAACTCCCATGAAAGATTACTCTCAACAACAATAAGTACAAGATCACAAACAGATTTTAGGATAAAATAATTCTCGTTTCATGATCCTTATTTTCTTTCATTGGGTTTAACACTGCATTCAAAGTCATGAGTGTTGTGACTCCGTGGAGGTGACCTGAGTAATTTACAATGATCAACAGATAATACAGTGACTGAAAGCAAGTCATTCCGTAACTATCACTGCTTTCTAAATGGAGGCATCACATAGCCGTTGAAAAGGAATGTGTATTATTTCACACCCACAGAATGATGAAGGCAACCAGGTAATTAAATCATGTCAGTGCTGTGCATGGAAAATTCTTATTTATAATTTTATCTTCAGTTCAGAAGAACTGAACTTCTTGTTAAGGGTAGAAAATAATTATGCCTAAGCTTTGCCTTTGCAAAAACCTCTACAAAGGGAAAAGGAAATCAGAAACAAAACTCACCAGTTTCTTCATCTATGCTGAATCTGCCCAGGCCGCTGCCATCTCTGATGGAATACTGGATCTCTCCATCCCTTCCAGAGTCCTCATCTCGAGCAACAACTTGCAAAACACTTGTACCAATGCGAGAGTTTTCCTTTACAGATCCAATGACGGCAAAGTCAGGAAAATAGGGGGTATAGAGATTTTCATTCACATCCACCACTTCGACTTCCACAAAAGAAACAGAAGAGAGAGAAACTGGGCGCCCCTTGTCCTTTGCGCGCACAGTCAGGTTGTAGAACTGCTGCTTCTCGTAATCGAGCTCTTTGTTCAAGCGGATGGCGCCGCTGGCTTTGTCTATCTCAAACCGCCCATTGTAATCGTTCACCAGCGAGTAACGGACCTGACCTCCCAAACCGAGATCTGGATCATGAGTTTCCAACCAAGCTATGACAGTGCCCACTGGCAGGTCTTCAAGGACCTTCACGTTGTAGCTGGATGGTATAAAGGCCGGGGAGCAATCATTGACATCATCCAAAAAAACCTTCAGAGGCACAACAGAAAACTGCTGATGGCCACTCTCTGCTTTGTCCCTAGCCTCAATCTTCAGTGTGTAGTTTGCTTTTGATTCCCGGTCTAGTTGATCGGCCACATACACCATTCCTGTGGAACTGTTGATAGCAAACTGCTGAGTGTCTGTCAGTACTGAGTAAGTAACTTCACCATTAGATGCCAGGTCTTTATCTCTGGCTTCTACCTGGATAATCTCTGTACCAAGACTTGTACTTTCTAAAATATTAATTGAGTAACTGTCCTGTAAAAATACTGGCTTATTATCATTTGCATCCTCCACAGTGACAGTCAACAGTCTCCATGCAGATTTCTGTGGATTACCTAAATCATAAATTGTAATATTAAGGAGATAGAGTTCTGTTTTTTCACGGTCCAAGGGCATAAGAACATTAAGTATCCCCGTCTCCATGTCAATGTTGAAACAACTATCTACATTACCATCAGCAATTGTATAAAGTACTCTTCCATTAAAGCCTGAGTCTGCATCATAGGCTTTTATCCTCAGGATGGTGGCACCAACTGGTAGATCCTCTGAAACCTTTACATCAGTAGGGAAGGATTTGTCAAAATGTGGTGCCTGCCTGTTCACTGAATAAAAATCGAGGAATCCATCTTCTAGATTCAGCTTCACATTTGCTTTTGCCTTTTTGAGTAGTTTTTCTGCTAGCTTCTGAGCAACTCTGGTTTCTCTACAGCTAAAGGTCTTTGAAGACACTTTCCCATGAACTACTGAAATATTAACAAACATAGCATCAGCAAAGTTCTCTCCATCAGTTGCTGTTATCTTAAGGCCAAAATTGCTGTTCTTTATGCCAGAATTAATTAGAGATTTTTTAAGCTGCAGGACGCCAGAGTCAGGATTTAAATAAAAAATGCCAAGTTCATTTCCAGAGATTATTTTGTACTTCACAAGCTCTAACTCATCTATGTCTATTGCAGAAACAGCAGTGATGTGACCACCAACAGGAAAATCAGAAGAAATCACTCCCTGACATGCCACTTTTTCGAAGAGGGGTTTGTTATCGTTGACATTGCCTATGTATATGGTGACATTCACCTCACTTTCATGGCGGTAGGGAGAACCCCAGTCAGAAGCTCGCACAATGAACCTGTAGCTTTCTGGCGAGGACTCAAAATCCAGTTCTTCAGATGTGCTGATGACACCTGTAAATTGGTTTATTGTAAATGGCAGAGAGTTCAGACTGGCAATGCTGTATGTTATGTATCCATTTTCTCCCCTATCTTTATCGACTGCTGAAACTGCCAAAATGCTAGACCCCACAGGGACGCTTTCATTGACAAATGAGCTGTAGGAAAGCTGCTGAAATTCTGGAGTGTGATCGTTGGCATCTTCTAACCTGACAGTAACCTGTGCTTTTAAATCACCGCCTTTGTTTGTATATACTTCTAATTTATAGAGGTCCTTCTCAATGATTTTCAAAGGACGAGCAGTAGTAATAAGGCCTGTGTTGGGATTAATCTTAAAATACTCAGCTTCCTCACTTGGAGATATTCTATACTCCACACCTTGTGGCTCAGGCATCAGCTTAACTACTGCAACCACCACACCAGGAGGTGAAAATTCATTAATCAAAACATCATATGCTTCCTTTTCAAACTTCGTAGGGATACTTTCTTTCTTGGGACTAGCAATGTGGACCAGCTTGACAGCAGAAAATTTCTGAGGAGATCCTTTGTCCTTGGCTTGGAGAGTCAGGTTATAGCCGTATGGGAAACTGTCCCAATCAATAGGCTTTCTTTCTTTGATTTTGTACTCATTCATCCATTTACCTTCTTTAGTCAGAAAGAACTGTTCTAGTGGATCTCCAGCCACAATAGAAAGAGATTCTATTTCACCATTGGCTCCTTCATCTAGATCATCAATGTTAACAACTGCATAGGTAGGTTCCTTGTCTGATGGGAAGGGAATGTGGGTTACTACACTTATCGTTGGGGCATGTTCATTTATACGTTCAATGTGAACATAAAGCTTGGCAGTGCTGCTTACACCATTGTTTCCATAAAGCTTCATCCCACGGTCCACAGCCAAAATCTCAAGATCATATCTGTTTTTCTCATCATAGTTTAACCGGCCACTTAAGGAAATAACACCACTGGTAGGATGAACTGAGAAGAGATCAACTTTATTCTTGAAGTAATAATAAAATTCACCATTGGACCCAATATCTGCATCTGTTGCGGTCACCTGTGCAATGCTAGTCCTTAAAGGAGTACTTTCCGCTATGGTGACAGAGTACGTGGTTGGTGAAAACAAAGGTCTTAAGTCATTCATATCCAAAACCTGGATGTTCACTTTTGTCCATGCTTCCAAGTCCTCTCCTCTGACAGACCCTTTGACCATCAATAAATAGCTGTCCTGGATTTCTCTGTTCAATATAGCAGAATTCCCACCTTTAGTCCTTATTCTTAGGAAGCAAAAGTCAGCAATGATGACTTCCTCTGCTTTAAAAAAGCCCTCATCATCACCAGACACTATCCTGTACTTGATATCCCATGAAAGGTCAGCCAAGGTAATACCCATCCGTGTTTGACTGTTGACATAGGTCCTGGCTGCAGAATTCTCATACACCGTAGCATTGTAAGTGGAATGAGTGAAGTGAAAGCCAAGTGGGGTGGTCCCATGAACTACCTGGCAAACGGACACCAGGAGCTTGACAATCAGAAGGGCAAGGCATGACGGAGGTGGCCGTGAGCCTGACCAGCGGCCCATGTTCACCTCCATCACATCATTCTTTCACCCTGTGACAGAGAGAAAAAAGCAAATAGGTGATCAAGGCACAAAAACTGTACTGTGAAGTGTCATGTTAAAATTACTTACTAAATTTCTAATTAAAAATAAAATGTACATAATAAGTAGCCACTATATATATAATAAAGCAGAAAAAGAGTGCATATAAACAAATGCACGCACCAGTTTTGGAATATATTTTTATATGTGTGTATGTTATATGCGTGCATGCATGCATACATACACGTACATATATATAACTATCTATATACACACACATATATATAACTATATATATGTACGTATACACACATTTTTAACATAAAAAAACCTATGAGACCCTACCGTATCTATATACACATGCACAGAGTCAGGAATATTAATCACAGTGAAAAAAAATTAAAATCAGACGCACACATTTGAATGTTTATATAAGAACCACATAAAGAAATTACTGCTTTTATTTACTAGTAGCTCCAACTAAGCCTAAATATGTTTGTTTTCAGAGCACATTGGAAAATTCATTTTTAGTCCCAATGTTTGGAAGGGAGACAGGATTTTCATTATGTACATAGCACTGTGATAGTCAAATGTTAGCAGTTTTTTTATGGACAGTTAAGAAAGATCACATTGTTGATGAAATCCGAGCCACCAAGAACAAGTAGTACAGAAAAGTCACTACCTAGTCATCACTTTAATTACAGATATCTTCATAAAAATCAAATCCATGAAGAATTACAGCTAATTAAATGCAATTGCACACACACATACATACGTGTACGCATACCCAGATCCTGAGAACAGGCAAAACACAATGAAGAAAGTAAAACTGCTCAATAAAGCTCCCAGGTGAAGACTCAGGTTAGGAAATAGCACAGCTGAGATTGCCTGTAGGACTTAACTCTACCCTTGTATATGTACCACAATGCATCTGTAATTACCATCACCACTTTATACCAAACATGCTAGGTAACATGCCCTGCATGAGACCACAGATTAATATTTTTTCTGTACATCCAATAAATGTTCTACTCATCAGCTACTACTGCCATCTCAACTTAAGAAAGGTGAAGATCCCTCCCAATCTATTGCCTGTCCTGCTCCCAACAGGCCACCCTGACCATCAAGAGCACAAAGGCTTCCTTGCTTAGATGAAGTGAATTCCTGCTTACACCACATTTCACTTCAGCAACCCCAAGCAGAATCCGGCTACAAATAAGGCACATGGCTCCATCGCTGTCAGTCTGTCTCAATCCAGCCTGTCCCACTCCAGACACCTCCAAGCAGTGAGAGCCTTTCCATTGATTTCAAAAGGCTCATCGTAAGTATAAATATTCAAATATAATTAATAAGCAGCCTTCTGGGGAAGATAATGGAGTTCCTCCACACAGTCCGGTTGTGGAGCAGCCCCAGTGCCTTGCTTCAGGGATCTTAACTGGCAGGTTAAACAGAGACAGGATAAGCAGAGACACTGACTGAAGGTTGCTGGAGGGTACTGCAGAAGCTGGAAGCCAGGTCCTGCTTATTGCTTCCCACTGAAGGGAAAGGAGCCTGAGGAAACTAGGCAGGTGCTTACAGTGAGGCAGTGTGAATAAGCTTCTTTGTTACAGAGTACATTCGCTGCTACTCATGAAAATCATAAAAATCAATTCTAAAAGGCAATTACTGAAAGACTCACTGCACACATACATTGTTCTCATTGTCACTTAAAAGCTCCTAGAAAATGTAGTTTTCTCCAAGCTAAAATACAGTGTGGAAAAGAATAGGAAAAGTTGCTGATAATGACAGGGGTTAATTTAAATTTCCAACATGATTTCAACATCCCCTAGGAGATTTATAAATTGCACACAAGTTTTGGAATATCAATTCATGTTAGTTATCATTTCCAATATAACTGAATGACTATTGCAGTTTTAAGTTTCAAGGACAACCCATTTATTGCACTGATGTTCTAATGTTCACACAAAACACTTAACTTCCTGATGCCACAGTCTATAACCCACTGCATTACACATTAATCAATTTGATCAATTCTCCTGAGTGTTTGTCAAGGCACTCATCGTTCAATACACTTATTTTCACATGCAGTTCTCCCATAACTTTGTTTTCTTCTTATTTTCTTTTCTATTATATCAATAACAAAAAAGGAAACTCTTTAAGAAAAAAAATTAAAAATGAAGACTGTATAGCCTCCTGGACCTGCGTTCCTCAGTAACAGGCAAATCCCCACAGAACTACATGTGACAGTTCCTTTTCTCAATATGCCCACTTAATTGTTGTGCACCTATCATGTGAGTCCTAGGATTAACATCTCACCCCACACAGTTTATACATCAAATGAGCACAATTCTCCAATATGCTTTGTGTACGAGAGGGACCAGGTCTCCCTGTGTTTTCTCCATGATCAGGTTGATTCCTAGGAGAGCCAGGATGGAATTTTTTTTTACTTCAGCTATGAAAGATTTTTTTTGTTGTTGTTGTTGTTGCCATTTTACTCTGCTAAAAGATCAGAGCAGTGGCACCTTATTTTTCAGCACACCAAACATTCATCAACCTAATCCACCAGTGTGAAAATATCAAAGTTCCTTATTTTCATGGGGCTTATGTGATCACTTTAAGTACCACCAAAAGCTGTGGCTTCAGTCTAGCGTGGGAGACGATGCTCTCAAGTAGAAAATACAACCAATATACAGTATGCTGCCAAGGAAAAGCCAGCCAACGGGAATGAGAAATTCTAACGAGAGAAACCCAGCTCATAAGAAAATAAAGGACTGTGCCTTTTCTGTGATGTGGCATTATTAAAATACTCAAAAGACAAATTACTGTATTGCTGCCTTCCACCAAGAGCACTTCAGCATCCTCTGGCTATACTGCAATAGCAGCCTCTCCCCACTGATAAAAGAAAGCAAGTATTTGTTGGTGTACAATGGAGACCGATGTTATTTTTCATATGAGCACCCCGACTTCATTTCACTGCAGCTCAGCAGCTTCCCAAAAATAGATCTCTCTAGAGTAATGAAATTAATCATATTACCCTGTTTATGTCTCATTTGGTTTTCTAGTTTCTCTTGTCCACACCATAGTTCAGCCTGAGTTGGTTTCTTTCTGTCACTCATGGCCATCAACATCAGGTTTTCAGGTCCATCATAACCAGAAATCAGTTTTCCTCAGAAATTTATTGCTACAAGCAAAAATGATTTAAAACTTTACCTTGAAGTTAGCCACACCCAAGGTTACAGAGTGTCTGGTAGGTACGCATCAAAGGAGATATTTACGAAATTATGTGACTAGGTGAACCTCATGAAAAAGATGTGTATATCCCAGGCAATATAACATGACAAGCTTATGCTCCCATTCGATTTATCTACTTATTTTTAGAGAAAGTCAGGGCTAAGACCTAATCTCAAATATATCACTGTAAATGCAGTTGTGTCAATATTTTGGAAAATTTTAGTGGTTCAGAGTAATCAGGATCAGTCCCAAAACACAAATTCCACCTAGAAACAATGTATGTCTGTGTGTGTGTGAATGTGGATATACATATACATGTATATATGCAAACACACAGTTTGTGTATTTTTAGGTAGAATTTCATGGTTGGCACTGGAAAAAATGGGCCTTCATAAGTAGCACTTCCAGAGTTTGACTTCTTGTCTTATGTGGTATGCAGAGTTGTAACAAGCTCCTCACTGAAGTTATTCATCTATCCATATATTTATATGGTCGTTATCATTACATTATTTGAAAGTCCCAATGGATGAGCTATTAAACTGCCACTTAGGCTACCAAAGAATGTTATGGATATTCTTTCTTCTGGGATATTTGTTTTTAAGAGCTCATAATACATACTTACTCAACACACAGGAAATGTAATGTGATAGGTTACAGAAACAAAGTACAAAGCAGCCCACCATAAATTAAGACGCATTTCTTTAAAGGCACTTCTTGTCAAAAAAAAGTTATGGTTCCATGTGAAGAGAAAGGCTGTGATTACTTTTGCTTGATTTTGAAACGTTTGAGTAGGAGCTACCAAAAAAAATAAATAAATTCCCCAGTACTGCTCAATAGAGTTAGTCTGAAGAAAAGAAACAGCTCTAACAAGAGCACAGACTAAAAGAAAAAAAATCACCACCCTTCTAACTACCTAAGGAGGTGACAAGATAACACCAAGTAAGGAGTCCAGCATCTTTCCATGCTAGTTCACGTTAAATAATCTGCCCTTAAAATGGGACGGAAGGAATGAAGAAATAGAATGGTGTGTCTTGATGTTTAATACTCTTTAAAATAAACACGAACATAAAGCAGAATGTTATAATATTACCTTCCATTCCTCACTCAGTCACTTTCCTTTACTCCTTGAACAAAAATTAACTACATAACCCAAACCTTGCAGAATAGCTGCAGGGATTCATAGGTGGCTGGTGCTCCTTACAGGAACTGAGAGAGGTATAAGTATCATTCGTTTTTCTCATCTTGGCTCTGGCAACCTCCAGTCTGGGCTGCATCCAAACATAATACACCACCAGACTGAGAAGGAAGACTCAAGTCCTAGGAACTGCCAGGATTCCTGCACGCCAAAATCATGGCTCTAATTCAATGGGCAGATATGAAAAAAAGTGCTGTGTGATCCTTTGTTTGATTCCCTCTTTCCTAGGCTAATTCTTTTAATCCCAAAGATCTCAATACCATAAAATACTTGAAAAAGAAAGCAGTACACATACCTCTTGGGTAAACTCTGAAAATATTAAACAAGAGCCAAAAGGACTTTTATACAATCTAAGGAATATAGCAGGTAAACTTCAGTGAGCAGGAGGAATAAGTTTTCAGCAGGCCACAACAGGGAGAATAAAAAATAAAAAAAAAAAAAGGAAAAAAGAAAAAGAAACAAGAAAAAAAAGGACAAAGAGCCTTCTCCTCTCTTCCTTCTTATTCTCCAAGCTCAATTACACCTTAGGAGACAAGGTGAAAGAAGAAACAATCTGAGCTTTAACTTCCATCTTCACCACAAAGACCAGATGAAGTTTGGTCCTCCGGGCTGGGAGGGAAAAAAGCAATTTCTCAACTTCACAGGACAAATTTCAGAAAGTCAAGGTATTCATGCACCTGCATGTATGGGGGGGAAAAAAAGGGTCAGGAAACCCTGACTTAAAGGTTTTTACCTTGACTGTTATTTGTCTTGGAGAAGCTGGGGAAGAGCAGGTGCCTCTTCCCCAGGCACAGGCACAAACAGGTGCCTGTCCTCCACAGGACAGGACTCATGACCTTATGGCACGGAAAAATACTAAAATGTGCAATTACTTCTCCTTTCTCAGGAGACTTGTCACAATTTTCTTTCAAAAAGTAGCTTTTTTAATTCTATGAAATAATAAGCGGCTTCACAGCAAAAAGGTATATTTGAAAATATAAAGGGTTTTTTTCGAGAGGCAGAACAACATTAACATCACATGCACATGAAGTCTAAATAGTATGTAGCGAAGTCACACATCTGCAGCAGCAACAGAAGCTCCTGATTTTGTTGAAATTGACCTCCATCTTCCAAGTAACTCTTTCCTTTCGGACCTATTCTTACATCAAGTTACGTAAGTGATAGGAAAAAATGTTTTTCACAATCTTGTTTTTTAGATATTGCAATCAATATTGCAACAAGGAGGTGGGAGCCCAGGTATGTCAGTGTCCTCTCTTAGAAGGAGCTTCTTCCACAGTGAAGTAGTATGGAAAACTCTTCCAATCTCACAGAAATTCATATTCAAGGCACATGGAAGATGCTGATGTAGGAGTTTAAAGATCAAGGCATCATTCTACCAGCAACTCTCTGGCATAGACTAGAAACATCCATGGATTTTATACTCTCCCCTCATTACACAGACAGTATCACTAGCATGTTGTCAAACTAGAATAAGGAAAAAAGTACATACAAACAGCACTTCCTCTAGTGAGACATCTTCCTTGAGTTTCACTCCACAACAATTCTAGGAAAGGCTAACAATTTACCAGTCAGGAAAATAAATTATAATACAGGAAAAGAATTTAGAATTTGTGCCATATGTAAGTGAACTAAAAATGTGCATTCAACTCTAGACAGGAGGGAGAAAAACTGACTGATAGTGACAGATTTACAATAGGGGATAGATTCATAGGGCTACTTGCTCCCTGATGAGCACAAAGATATGCTTTTCCATATATATGATTATATCATGATGTGTTTATCCCAAAAAGAGAAGATGAAAACAAAATGACCATTTCTGCAGAGTAAGCCCTTGCAAGAGACAGCGCTATAAATCCTAACCCTCCTTAGAGCTGCAAATCCTCCTGCTGCCTGCATACAATTTCACACGGGAGAAAGGGCACTCAGCATGTAGCAAGTGTAATTCAGGCCGTCCCTAGGAAGTGAAGATTTAGCCACCCAGCAGTATGTTATGAATAACTTCGTCTTGCCAGCAGGTGCTGAGGATTTTTTCCATACACCACCAATTTTTGCCAAGTATCTGTTCATCAGCAAATGCTTCCATTTGCAAGCAGGAGGCAGGCGCCGTTTTGTCTTCCCGGGGAGTGGGTGCAAAGGGTCTGTCAGACTCTCCCTTCCCCCTCAAGGATGAAATGTGGCTTGGGGAAATGGTAGGGGGGCAAGAGGGAGGAATAATTTGCCGCCATGCGAGATCTGTCAAAAGGGAATTCCTGGGAACCACCTTACGAGGGATTTGAGCTTGTCCCTTGGTGGTCTGCCCCCAGGGAAACAAAGGCTGGTATCCAGTTTTCATGCTTTGTGTGTGTATCACCAATCCCCCCAGGCTTCTGCTTCTTAATCACTGTAAAATGGCGAAGCTCTGGGCCAGTTTCAAAATAAGCCAGTTATTTTCAGGGGGGCTATGTGCTTCCTTATGAAACACACTCAAGGATACTATTTCTTGCTTCTTTGGCCCTGTGTTTGTTGGGGTTTTTCCCCTTAAGTTCATCTCATAAATCTACTTTAACTTCCATGCAAGGAGCCCTGGCTTGAACATTGTTACTAGGTACAACATCAATGTAAAATATCCAGGACTGGCGAGTCCCGCTCCCATTAATGCTGGTCTTTCCTCGTCTCTCCCTTCACGAGACATTAATTTGGATCCTCCCAGACATCTAGTTCTTTATTGAGCTGCACCTCTGAACCTCAAGGGCAAGGGCTCTACATATGCACCCCAAGGGTTGCTGAGGACCAGCAGGCAGGATCACACTCTTGCCATGCGGCACCTTCCAGCTGCATACTAGGAGTCGAGTGGTGATTCAGCTGGGCACTCTGCAAATCTTACCCTTACTACAACGCAAGCAACAAATACAACTGACACCCAATTGTCTTTGCAGCACCAATGTCAATGTGGTGTCCCTTCAGCTGAAAAAGCATCCTCCACCTTTCCCACGCAAGGCTCAGCTCTTTCCATGGTAGTTTTCCTGCAGACCCACTCTCACTAGTTCCAGGTGCTGCCAGTCTGCTCTGTGTTCAGGATGCTGCACATACTCCTTCTGACAGCTTGCACAGGCTTGTATAAACTATTTAGATAAAGTTTATAGTAGGAAAGAAGCCTATGAGATTTACAACTACTGCTTCCAGGGCCATAATAGGTATGTAGGTGTAAGGACTGGCGTAAGCTGTTACTCTCAGAGTTAAAAAATACTATATATCTCCTTCAGACACTCTGTGGGTAGAGGTAGGGCAGCTCAAATGGTCCAGACCTTTATATAAGGGCAAAAGGAGGGCATGAATATACAAAAGCCTCTTCCCTGTTGACAGCTCCATGTAAAAAATACAGCATAAAATGGAGACCAAGGGAAAAGGCTGGTGAGTTGGCCTAGATGATCTTTAAAGTCCCTTCCAACCCAAACCATCGCAGGATTCTGTAATTATGAGATGCCAAGTCAAAATACTGAGAGTTCAGTAAGGATTTTACAAAGGGACTGTGGGACAAAGCATTTCACTCCATGTCAGACCTTGAGATAAGCCCAGTTCCAGGTTTGTCCCAGAATTATTTGCTGAGTGATACAGAGGTGGTGTCACTGATACTGATACTGCTTCCTGCAGTGGCAGTTAGTGCTGAAAAGGCAGATATGGAGAGAGTCAATGGGAACAAGAATGGACAGTCAGGAGAGAGACAAGCAGAGATGGAGCATGGGATCTGGTGAATGAACTGAGTCAGGAGGGTTGGTGAGCAGCACTGAGGGACATGTGCCCCTAACCAGCACAGTGCCGCTTACCACGGACAGAGGCAGAGGCATGTTCTCGCCCACGGCATGCTGGGCTTGTTGTCCAAACATTTATCCAGTGTTGCTGATCCTCCAGTTTCTACCATAACTTGATGTTGTTTCATGTAGGAGCAACACTCAAAGTGATCTGAAAGAACAGCATTGTCTGAGAAAACTGGCAAGAACTCTCAGAAGATGATACATGAATGCATTCAGGTGTCATTAAGAAAAATAAAGCACAAATAAACAGACCCACGACTTGAGAAATATCTAATCTTACGATTCTAGAGGGAAAAAAAAAAAAAGAAAGAAAAATATTTCTTGAGGCTAGGAACTGGATTATTGGTTTTGCAGTGCCATTTCTCTTCGAGATGGCTGTGACACAAACCAATAGAGAGAGATCATGCTTGAAGTGCAAGGAGCAAATATTTTGATTGAGATTCTCAACAAGTTTGAGATTTGAGAATGAAACCGAGATTTAGCAGTGAACATTTCTCTTCTGATAGGGCAGGAATCTGCAGGGTGCTGGCATCTGCTTCTGTGCTGCAGGCACAACATAGAGCTGCTTCTGCTTCTGGAGCAGCCCACTTGTCTAGAACCAGCTACAGACGTCTTCACGGGTCTAACTTCCAGGCACTGAAAAACAGTCACCTTTCTGAAAAACAACACCCAAAAAATGTCCTTCCACTGGTCCTCTGAGGAAGCAGCATCTGAAAACTCGGACCAACCCCAAGTCCACAATTGTTCACAAAGAAAAAAAAAAAAAGCCAAACAAAAAACCCCCAAGAAAAACTACCAAACTACCATTGATAAACAACAGTGGCTACTTTTTAAATCTTCCCATGCAAAACATCAGAAAGGCTGCCATTTGTTCAAACTGGCAGTGTTTAGAGAAAGGGCTATTGCCATTACTTTTTAAAATTACATCCAGCTCAGGCCATGGAAATTGGTTAACCTGTCTAAGTAAGAAGCAATGCACAGATACATCAGGTCAAACACATCACCATTTCTCTCAGGTAAGTGGAATCCACACTGCAGCCATCGTGTTAGAAACAGAGAAGTAGACGGAGTCAGCCTTAGACTTAACAAAGGTACGAGAGAAAGCCAGAAATTTCCTTTCTAGCCCATGTGTTAAGGCTGATGGAAGAAAGCTTTCCATCAAAGCTGGCCTTGGACACTTACCCGCATCAGAAATACCTGAATCACCTGTGATAGGACGAGGGGCAACGGTCACAAACTGGAACACAGGACCTCAACAGAAAGAAAAACTTCTTTGCTGTGAGAGCGACAGATCACTGCAACAGGCTGCCCAGAGAGCTTGTGGAATCTCCTTCTCTAGACACATTCAAAACTCACCTGGATATGTTCCTGTATAGTCTGCCCTAGGTGATCTTCTGCTAGCAGCGGGGTTGGACTCAATTACCTCCAGAGGTCCCTATCATTCTGTTATTCTATGAATCCATACAACCTGCTGAATCCAATTATTTTGAGTGGGTTACTATAACTATTTTCAATGCACACAAGGGAGCAATGGTGGTGCTTAGACAGACAGATCTGTGTTGGCTGTACAGAACATCTGGTACCACCTCCAGTACCACCTCCAGCAGGCACCCTCGTCGCAATAAGAAGTCAAGGGGAAGACAACTGCATCAAAAGTCTTTTGCATACTGAAATTCTTATCCCATTCAAATGAGTTACCTATACTGAAATCACGTGCACTTCTGCCCCCCTCCAACGGTCATCAGCACATGCATAGATATTTGAGACAACAGCCACTTTTTAGCTAACCAGACATTAAACTCAAACCACTACGGCTTCAGCTTTTCAACTCAGACAGTTCAGTTGCCACAGCTGGGAGTCCCTTAAAGCCTGTTGCGTGTTTGGAAAGGTCCAACTTTGCAGGCACAGCCCAATTAAAAACTCCACAGAGCAAAGATTACTATTTAAAGCTGAACTGTTCACTTCTGTTTATTTATAGCAAAATCATTAATTGTTAATCACATATTTGTTTGCTGGAAAACCAATGCTCCAAAATAAACATCAAGTTTAAAGACCATTCCCAGAACACTGAACAGTATCAGGAACCTCGCTAAAAATGTAAATTAGAAACATCAAAACACATCAGGATTTCAACTACAGGAACAAACAACCCATTATTTCTGTGCCAGAAAAGAGGTTACCCATAAGCCATCAGTTAGCCGCACAGTCTTCTACAGTCCAGCAGTTATTTACGTCCTAGAGAATGACAGACACCACTGCACAGTATCTGCTGAAAATACCTTCATGGCAATCAGCATATGCTAGCTTAAATGAGGTATTCAAGAATCACCTTGGAAAAGTGCCTTTTAAATATCTGGCATTACAGGCAGAGCCTTGGAAAAAAGGATCATTTCATTTATCAGCCAGTCGTATGTCAAAATCATAAAAAATTAAACAAAAAAACAAAAACAACAAGAAAAAAAAAAAAGCTGGGTTTTTTTTAGCCCTCCTCACTAACAGAGCTCCATGCTTCTCTCGGGAGAAGCATATTGCCTCGAATACCTACAGGAGTCCTGCATGGAAAACTAGGGAGAACGGCCTTACAGAACTACGATCTGCCCTTTCTCCGTGAAAGGCGTTTTAAACAAGCAGAGCAGCTCAGGCTGCATGGAAAGCCTCACCACCACCCACACTGGGAAGCCGTAACAATTCAACAGCAGATTACTATCGACCTCCTGAAATCTTTACTGGTACAGGGTGTCCCTGAAGCACCCACATCTACTGACTGTCAGCAAAGCTCTGACCGCAAACTGCATACACCTTCCCTGACAGCACTGCCCTCGAGTTCCCTCATTTTCATGCATATTTGAATGCCAGGTAAGTGCAAACACTCAGCCCATCTCCAGTTAGCAATCAGGCACAGCAGCTCATGCCCACTGCTCCAGGCCACATAGGAGATCCCCTCCCCATACTCCAGCTGCCAGGTCTCACTGCCTCACTGTGCTGCCCTCTGTAACTGCACAATTCAGGGCACAAAGTTTTCCATACAAAGCAATGCTCATCAGCATTACAGCCTAAATTTCCAGAACAGGGTGTCATACAGTTATGTTTCTCATCACCACTGCAGTGGCTACCATTGAAAACTCATCGTTCATTTGCAGATTAGGAATTTGGGTTCAGTTTTGAAAATTACATCTAGATCTTGAAAAGTTAATTGGAGACACTGATCATGAAATGGAGACCAGTAAGGCAAGGTTAATCATAATAATAGTAATAACAACAACAGTGTCAAGATTACACCACGTTGTTGAAAATGTTAGTCAGTATGAAGAACAGGCACATCTCTTAATGCCTCATCCTTCTCCATTTGCTCTTCTGAAATTAGGATGATCTGCAATCCAAGGCCAAGTTGCCAACGCCTGTACTCTCAAATTCTGGACAGAAAGCAAACACCACACGCACACTGAACACCAGCTCTGGTAAATCATCTAAACACATGAGACAGAGTCAGGTTTGGTTCTTCTGACTAATTTCATCACGTCTCACCTCAGTTTCCTGCCAGCCTCCTTGGTCTCAACTTCTCACTTGCTGAGAGCCCACACAGTGGTGGTGCTATATGGCAGCCCCAGCAGATAAATCTTCCCAGTGGAAGCCATCCCATCCCTTACACACTTTGACAAGCAAAAAAGCTGTTAGCAAGGTGGACACCTCACATCACACTCCCCTAGCTGCTGATCCATGTTCTAGAAACAATCAGCTGCTGGCTCTACATCTTCTGTTTTGTGCATCAGGTGGGGAGGAAGTGGTGTTGACAAACCCGTATCATCCCCTCAGACATCCCTTTGCGTCTCCAAAACCCTGATGTGGCTGTGCCAATCTTCTCTGCTTCACCTGCACTGCACCGAAGGTGTCCTGCTGGTGCACAAGTCCCGGGGTCTGCTTCTACACAAAGGCACATGGATCTTCCCTCTTACAGCATCCTGCAGAGGCAAACTCACACCACATGCCTCCCAGCCACATGCTCATCGCTTTCCCTACTTTTTTCTTCTGGCAAGAGATGAGGAAATCTGCTCACCTCAAATAAAAGGTTTCCAGCCTCAGTAATAACTGCTAGCTCCTGCCCAGGGAGGTTCACTGTTACTGAACTTAAAATGAAGCTTCACATAGGAAGATGCTATTTGCATGTAGTTCTTGATCCTCAAGCTCCTCTATGCACCGACTGAAAGTCAATTGGCCATTTCAATTTGAACCCTCCAAATCTCCAGAAAAGGTTAAAAAAAAAAAAAAAAGCAGCTGTGTCAGGGAACATTAGGTCAAAGACCAAAGTCATCAGGAGTAACTTCTCCTGTTTTGAAACTCCACTATCTGTTTCCTCATATTTGTAAGATGAAAGTATACAGCAAAAAAAAATAAGTTATGAGCAACGCATCAGCTTACAAAACCAAACCCAACAAAATTATAAATCCATACAGATAGGGGGGGAAAAAGAAGCATGTTTCCCTTGTGAAACTATTATGGATAAGGAGAAAATGTCTGTGGCTATAATATTTCTATACTACTTTCATAACAAAAGGCTCTCAATAGCTTCTGTCATATGAAAGCCACTATGAAGACTGCAATAAAATTGTGTACTGTAAAAGAACCATCACACATACATCCCTAAAATTTATGCTCAAATCATAATGTACTAAATTCTGTACTCTATAGGTTTTGGAAAAAAAAAAATAAAATTCTATTCTATTAAGTGATCTACAAATTGTTTCTCTGAAGAAAATGTATCAGTAGGAACATAAAGTATTTCTTTTAACACTAAAAAAAAAAATAGCTCAAACTTAAAAAACACTTTTAGTGAAAGCATTTCTAGCGTGAGGAAGACACACATAACAGCCCGTTTCATCACGCCCAGCTGCCCTCATACCTCATGTAACTACACAGCCTGTGACAGTTACAGTCACTTAAGACTTTAAATCCTTGCTGCTGTGCTTCCAGGGGATATCCCAAGATCCAATGAGCTCTTACAAGAACACGAAAGTATTAATTCTTTTTTGACATGCAAAAATATCACTCCCCAACAGACATTCCTCAAGCGCACATAAAAGCAACCTCTGCAGCAAGTGGAAGAAGCGGCCGCGCCGCACGCTGTGGAGGTAACACACATGGAGCTGCAGGCTCCCGTGCAGGATCAGCGATGGGTCATAACGCGCAGTGTATCACCATACATCACCGAACGAGCTCGGGCCTCACGCTTCTACCAACTTCTTTGCAAGACTTGCAGACGCCCTGCACAACTAAACCAAATTACATTCAGGCACAATCCTTTCATGCCACAGCTTGGTGATCACATTACGGCAGGATAAGCCACCGTGGCCACCAAAGCAGCTGTCCCAGGCTTACCCCCCCTGCTTTTTTTTCTTGGGTTTTTTATTTTCTTTTCTTTGTATTTTTTGTTGATTTTGTTCTCACTGGCAATTGAGCTTCCCTATTGCAAATATGCCTGCGAATAAAAGGGAGGGAGGGAGTAGGAACGGGTGCCTGGGGCAGGCAGGAGGGATCCTTTCCTTGTCCATGGCAGCTCAAACTGTTTGTCAAACAACAGCCGGAGTTGAGGCAACCAAGATGGTGTGTAAAGACCAGAAAGTACCTCCGAGAAACATACTGAATGCTATCAAAATACCCAAGTCTTAAATAGACACATGAAGTATTTAAATGCTTTCACACCCATAACAAATTTTGTTTACTGCCCAGCATTTAAACAGCTTTTTCTTTACTATTGTAAGATTGTTCCCAAACAGTGTGAATTTGATGTTGCAATGAATAGTAGCACTTCAACTCCTATTTACAACCCATTCAGCAACATAATTCCACAAATAGCATGCAGGATTTCCACACTTTATGAAATAAAACCTGTTCTTGGCTCAAAAGGAGTTGTGCAAATTAGCTGACAAAAATCACTTCCTTTTGTTCTTTCTCTCTGATATGGAAAATTAAAGGAAAAAGAGAATCACTAAGTAATATGAAAAACTTTATTAAAACCATTAGAACCACCAAGTATTGTTAACATCCCTCTCGTAATTATATGCAAAATGCTCAGTATCCAAGGAAACAGCGTAGTAATGAAGTTGGTGACTACTGTATAAATGCACCTTCTAAATCACCACCAAGAATGTCTATTCCAGAGGGACTGGCCAGTTTATTAGCGTGTGACACCCTGATCGCTTAGACATGCTACAGCTTAAAAACAAAAAGCTAACAAGCTACTTTTGCATAAAGGACCCTTTTGTGTGCTGTGGATGAACAGTCCCTTCTTAGCATCTCGTTACAGAGTTCCTCCACAGAGTTGCAGATTTCTCTAAGCCCGTATTCACCTTCATGAGAGTTGTTCTGAAATCTTTAATGATGGGCACTAATTAAACTGCATAACTAGCAACAAATGAAGCAGAGACGCTGTCCTTTGCTCTAGCTTCTCAGCAAACTAAAAGGTCCAAACTTCACTCTTCTCCAGAGCCCGTTGGTCTGAAATCCATTCAATTCATACTAAGCACTAACACAAACTGACTTATACCCAAACTGACTTAATTTTAAAATGAATAGTTATGCTTCAATATCAACAGCTTATTCTCAGGGATGTTCCCTAGGAAGATGGGCAGATCTACAGTAAGGAAATCAATGCAAAATTAACTCCTGCTTTCTGCTGTTAGCACTTACATCATCATGCCAAATCCCTAGTTTTTAGGCTCAATTTCAGCAAGCATTCATTTATCCTCCTGATTCCTGTGGCAGCTTATTTCACCCAACAACACTGAATATTAAGCAGTTCCAACCAGGTTCAACCACCCTGTCACTTTGTGAATGAACTTTGGTATTCCTCCCTTCCAGCATGTCTGACAGCTTTATAGGAACACATACCTCAATATGCCTGCTTCTCCCATCGAATGCCCCTGTAATCTTTCTCTATGACCTTTACATTCCCTTTGGCTCATTCTTTTCCATGGCTGTAACACCCTTTATATAAGCAGATAGCCTACACTACACACAGTATTTCCAGTCTTGCCTCCGGCAGAGATAGCCAAGTGCTGTATTAACCTGTCTGCCAACTCCTCCCGAACAGCACATACAATCATACAACTCCAGCACTTTTTTGGATGCTTCCAGGCACTGTGCTGATTTGGTAAAAAGAAGCTCCATCATCTTCATGCTGCCTCCTCTTTTGTGCCTTGTCCCTTCACTTTTCACAAAAATTCACTTCTTTCCTGCTGTAACTCTCATTGCCTCCGTATGCACATCCAAAAGCAACTTATCTGCCCTCCCCTTTCCACCCATGCTCCTTGGAGGGGG
>VWZK01016151.1:316778-330792 GCA_013396935.1 Baryphthengus martii
GTGGGTGGGAAACGCCGCGACTGCTTTCCAGCGATGCAAACAGAAGCCTTGATGTCTAGTGCACTTACATTTTATGCGGTGCACAGTGGGTCCCCTCCTCCCTGCCTGCCTCCCTCCTTCCTTCCCTCCCTCCACCCCTCCCTCCGCCTTCCCTGCCTAGGAAGCTCTCCCTCCCAGGGGACAAGAATTCCAGTGGACCCAATTAACACTGTACTTTGTTGGCTCCTTGGTATGATCGATATTAAATAAGCTGAGTTTTAGCAGCACTGAAAAATAAAGCAGCCGTGTAATGTGTGGCTGATGGAGGCTGCGTTTCCCCTTCGCCAACCTCCCTACTCCCCGAGTTTCGAAACCATCCAACACAGGAGAAGAAAAAAAAAAAAAAAAAAAAANAAAAAATATTTTAACAGACTATCTTCTGACTCTCAGGGCTAAGCTGAAAAGCCTTGTAAGGCTATGCTTCTCTGCAGCTTTAATCGATTTCAGCTATAACTTCATTTGTTATGCCTAACAGACAGTGTAAACTTCACCCTTCCCAAGAATAATGAAAAAAATAACATTTCATACTCTCTCATAAGCAGTGTACGTAAAGCACAAAACAGAACCACTGCACACATACCCCAATTAAATCAGTCTCTGTGGAAACTAATAACTTTCCACAGTATGCACTGTAATCCACGTAATAATTTTAAACAGGCATAAGCTGCAGTGTGCTGAACTAAGGCATTCTTACCTTGCAATGAGTGCTTGAAGACATTTAGTTGCAGTAAAAGAGGAGAACGTGCATGTTGCCAAGTATTTCCCATGTAAAGGGGATATGCTTTACCCTACACATGCGCGCGCACGCACACACAAACTGGGTGCATGTACCTCCTAGGTAGAGAAAGAGGACCAGAAAAGATAAGAAGTAGCGATAATGCCCTGGCTTTACGTCTCAATCAGTGGAGAGTAAAGCTGGAGGAACCATTTGAGATGAAAAGGGAAAAAAAAAAAATCCAAGAAACAGTGGGGTTTTTTTCTCCCCGGATGCAAAGAGCTTTGCTTGGGTGACCCATAATACCTTAACATAAAAATCTTCAGAACCCACCTCCCTCCTGAGCCAGTTAGTTGCACATGTCAAATGACACCGCACAAACAATGCACAAAGACTTTAACAAAGAATATTGAAGAACCCCTTACCTTTTAGTCAGAATAAGTAACAGATAACAGGCATAAGAAACTCAGTTGGCACAGTTGCTGTACATATTTCTCTGCGGACTTCTCTTTAGTGGTCCCAAAAGCGCTGAACATAAAAAAACTCCAGCCTGCCTGCTTCATTCTTCAGCAAGAGAGATACATGCTGTCACGGTAACGCAAAAAAGCAAAAAGAACTACAGATCTTAGTTTTTAAAGCCTTTCTGTTTATAGGGAAGAAAAAGAGGGAGTCGGGAAAAGAAGGAACAGAGCAAACACTTTCTAAGAGAAATATGGTCTTGGCTGTAGAAGTAACCACAGCACAGAATCATTCAGTTTGAATTTCCCTGTTTGAAAGCTCCTTGGGAAAAATGAAAAAAAATATCAGTCTTTAGGGAAAAAAAAAAAAAATCAAATGCATGGATGGGGGGAAGGGAGAGGAGGAGGGTACTGCTCCTATGTGACATACATATGGAATGAGCATTAGAACAATGCTGACAGGACAGCTAAGCAACTGCACTCTGGGGCAGCAGTTTTCAAAGCAGAGCTTTTGCAGCTTTGCAGAAAGGAGAAGAAAACAATAAAAATTAAAAAAGCCCTCTGCAAAGGGGAGGGGAAAAAAAAAGGGAAAGAAAAAAATAATAGAAAAGAAAGGAGCTGTTAATGCCAGAAGAACTATCAGACTGAAGAAAAAAANTGCCAGTGACACAAGCTGCATCAGAGATTTGTTAGAAACTTGACAGAAGCTGAACATTGGTTGCTCATTTCACTAGCCTCGACGGTACTTTAATAAAGTGGATTTACAAATCAATGGAAGGAATCCAAAGGTTCACAAATAGGCTCTTTCATCAGGTCTGCTGCCTGACCATACAGGAAGTTTGCTGAAGGGGTCTGGGGGCTGTTTCACCAGCACACTTGTTTTCAATGGACTCCCAACAACAGGACTTACTTGGTTTGGTGAAAAAAATGCAGTAAGAGGTTCACTGCTTTAAGGGAATGCAGCCTAGTGTGTTTACTGCTTCGTTCCCGCAGCACGTGCGACAAGGCATCCTACAAATTGCAAATTATTTTAATTTGAAGGGGGAAGTGGTTGGGAGGCAGTAACCTTCTTTGGTCCTGTTTTGCCTCATCTATCAATCACAGATGGCCATGTAAAAACAATCTACTACAGGCTCTCTCTATAGAGGAAAAGCAATTACTAGCATTAACTCTTGCTGTTGCAAATTAATGCAATACAGTCCACAACTGATAGAGTCTCCTTGCAAGCCATTAATCTAAGAACAAATGGATGCTTTGCTTAAATCCAACCGGTCTGAAATTCCCAGGTTAAGAGCTCCCCTTCCCCTTTCCATATTTATATTTGTGCTTGTGAAAGTGAGCAGAGAGAAAAGCAAGCCATGTTTATTTGATGGGGCCAGTACAATTCCAAGCTAACAATATCGATCAGTGAACCTACCTACAAATACAGGATTTCACCATCAGTAGCCGCTTTTCCTTTTTTGTTTCTGGGGTGGCCATGATCTTCAAATCAAACCAAATAAATAGCACTGAACAATATCCTTGATTGAACAGCTGGGTTGACCAGTGACTTGAATCCATCTTGTTAAATTACTGTGAGATTGCATTTCCATACAAATAAGATCAATTAAAAGTACTCGTAAAACCATGCTACCAAAGGCAGTGAAGAGTTAAATTAATTAACTCAAAAAGCCTTCAATTAAATAATGTTAAAGTTGTAAATCACCCTTTAGCTGAGGGAGGAAAAAATCCAACAGCAGGACAAAATACTAATTAGTGACCACTAGTAGTAGCTCTAAAGGCCACACTGTTTGTCGCAAATTCTTTACAATGCCAAGTTACATCCTTCACAGTTAGACAAATGTGCAGTATGCAGAAATTCAGAGCAGTGGTCAACCATCCTAATAGATACCACAAACCAAAGTCTTATTAACACAGGAAGACGCAAAAGAGCACATGTATATTGTTTATGCACATGAAGTCCATTTCTCTTGCGCAGCAGTAATCCCAGGATCCTGAAAGCTTAATGAAGATGCTGCATTTTACATGTATTGACTTCACAAAAATAATGTAGTTGAGGTGGTTTTTTTGGTGTAAGAAGGGTCAGGGAAGAAGCACCCCTGATTAACAAGGCACTAAGTAGGGCGTTGGTGAGCTGCAATGTGAATGAGAGAAAAAGACAAAAACATACATATCAAATCTAAAAATGATGCAGAACTTCATGCGTTAGTCATTATGGACCTAGCACCACAGTGTGGCAAACATACAGGATTTGAAATGAGATACAGAGATCACTGATAATACCAGCCTGATGGTCCAGCGTCTCTAAAAATCACATTTCCCTTTCCCTGTAAGTCAGGGGGCAATGTCAATTGGTTACAGTGTCCCTGAAAGTGGCCTCAACCTTGCACAGAATGCTTCTCTCTGCAAGGGGATCAAAGCACTTGGCAAGCACTTTGAGATCCCATCTGAGTGAAAGAACATACACATTTCATCTGCTACAGAAAACACACCCACTTTCCATGAAAGCATGAGACACCAAGACAAGCTCCAGCCAGGATAGCTGAAAAAAGTCTTGCAAAAAAGGGAAACACCCTCAAAGGGCACCCAGCAATGGCCCTCTTCCCTGCAACTACAGTCAAGAAGTGTTGATGACTTTGAGCCCCATTTGACAAAAGGCAGGGGAAACTCACCCTAGCAATCAAATTGTTTACACAGAAAAACACTGTAATACGGATATAATCCACTGAATATATCTGGGCTGAAGAGGTCCAGTGGGTAGCTGCATTTTGGGAAAGGTTGAGGTTTACAGCTGCAGAGGGGATCGTAAGTGCTCTTGGAACCCATAAATGATCCATCAGTTGATCTGTCATCTCAACACTCCTAGGCACTAGGAAAGTCTTTATTATACCCATTTTAGAGATGATGATTTGAACACTGAAAGCCTAAACTGCCTCCCCAAGGAGATGCAAGAAGTGCTGGAGAATAGCAGGGAACTGATTCCAGGCTTTTCAAGTCCCTTAACTGCAAAGACAGTTCTTGTTTCAAACACATGCAACTGAATTTGACATATTTTGAAAGTCAATCTATTTGTTCCTTCAAAAAAAAATATATATATCAGCATCATTCTAGTCTACTCCTAAGTATTAATCAAAGCACAGTTCATGGTACTTAAGGAGCTCCTGTGATGCTTAGGGAATCCGCATGTATGTGTATATATTAATACAAATAAAAATTCATAATTCACATTAATCAGAAAATAATTTAAATTTCATTTCACAATTAGAATTACAGTCCCAGTTTGGTAGGACATTTCAAGCCAGTGGGGAATTGCATGGAAGGACACCTCACACGTGTGTATGAAAATGATAGAAAACATCTCTCAAAATAAGCAAGTACACCAGTACCAGACCAGGTGATCGATTAATGCCTAGTTAACAGAAAGAAAAAAAAAAAAAATCTTAAGGGCCACAGTGAAGGTCTCTAGCTTCCAACAGAACAACCCTTGCTGTTGCTGGAGGCAGGGAAACAGGGATGTGTTGCCTGCCCTGACTTGGGAGAGAAGCTCCTACAATGGATCTCCTACACACAGACACTCTGGCGAGCTGCCTGTGCTGCCTGGAGATCCTGCTCTCCTACAACAGCCCTCACACAGTCCTATACAATGCAAACAGTTCTCAGAGTTCACCATCACCCAACACATAGGCACATCCACGCTGCCAGTGTCAGAGCTGGTGCCCTGATGATACCAAAAAAACATAACTCACAGAAGAGCACATTTTTAGCTTAATAAAACTTGGAGCAAGAGCATATGCTTGCACTGTTCTCAGAATTTGCTTTATTCACATGAAAGCCAACTCTGCGGAAGCTGTATAGAGTACCAAACAGAAATCCAAGCTGGAAAGACGCATCAAAGAAAAAGCTGTTATCCAAAGAAAAGGAAGTCAGTATTTACTACTTGAGGGCAGGAACTAACAACTGCTAATGGGGCAGTACTCAGAGCAAAAGCTATGAAGATTTTTCTCTTTTCTCCTTCAAAAATTATATTAGGAAGTGTCAGCATTTACAACCCTCTTCGGAGAACTATAATCTGTCTGGGTGCTCCCCAAGAACCTATGACCGAAGTGGCAAACATGGGAGATTAGCTGTGCAAAGATACAGGGTGCAACACAATTTGTAACAGCTAATCCACTTTATTACAGGCATCATCAACTTGTTCATTATCTAAACCTCCAAATTCAACTGTTCTCAAAGACTACAGCCTTTGGCACTATTTAAAGTTGCTTACATTTTCTTTCTAATATACTCATTTTGATTATTAAAAGGCAAAAAAAACGGAAGATTTTTCTCTCTTTATATTTCATTTCATATAGTACAATAAATACTAGAAATTACAGAAGAAAAAGAAAACATTTAACTAAATAAACCTTGGCTTCAAAACTTTGATATTTAAAAACAGAAACAAGGGTGAACACATGGTGCTATGTTTTTTTGCTCAAGAATGTGAAAAAATGTCAGTGGATATTTTAAATATTTACCAAATGAAGGGGATGTATATCAAGTTGCAGAGCTTTGGATTACACACACTTTCAAGAGATGATGATTCATGTTGATCTACATCAGCAAGCTTGGAGGTTTTGCTTTGTTCTTTTAAATTTCTAATTACATTTTAGTAGCAGAATAAACAGAAAGACCACATAAAGCCAGAAACAAAAACTAAAATAAAATAAAATAAAGGAAAAACAACCTTTTAAGGCACTTAACATCAGAGAAGGTTATTCAGCCAATTACGATTTACGACTGCACAATAAACCACTGTGAGGTTCAGCTGACTAGTGCTCTGCACCATTCTGTAGCAAGTACCAAAGACAAAAGGCCAATTTCCTATTCGACATTTGGGTTTCAGTAAGGGGCAGCCACCAGTCTGTGAGGTCAGGTGATACCTCCACAGCGGCATCTGTCACAGAGGCCCAGCAAACCAGAGCTGCAGTGCCCGTCATATGTATGTCCATACCCAAGCTCTTTGGGTGGTGTCCATAGACCCCTGCTAGGCATGAAGGGCTCACCGCATCCTATGCCAAAGTGACTGTGCTCCCAAGACAGTTCTGAGCCAGGTGAACTGGGATTTGAGAAATCTCACATAAACCCTCATGCTGCCAACAAACTCTCCAAAGGTGAGATCTGCAGAAGTGAGTTTTGCAACATGAAAACAGACTGGCAGAATTTTGCACTAATAAAGCGCATGGGTCAGCAGGCACATGCATGGTGCACAACGTCCCTCCAGGCACCAGCACCCATATATTGTTCCTGAAGCTTTCCTCAGGTCCTAACATCTTTTTAGGGTGCCTGATTTTCACTGCTAACCACAAAGGCACTTTATTTCAACTGATCAAACAATATTGCTGGATCTTATTTTCACATCTTTTAACTCCTTAGTCAGTGGGCATGAAATAGACCCACCCGTGAAAAGTTACTGTGAAGTTAGACACAGCATAAACTTCAAAAGCAATAGCTATTTCTCACCATTCCCACCAGAGATGCTCTTGCTCTGTACTAGCAAGGTGCTGATGCTGTACCCAAAATGACTGCAGTACAGATAAGCAAACCTAAATTAATTTTAAAGTAGACTGAACAGCATTGCTATTCACACCAGTGAAGCTACAAATACCAGCACAGTCCACATAAATCTAATCAGGATCAAGGAGACTCTGACCACTGACCATACCATGATAAAGAATCTGTTACCTTGGCTTCATGGCAGCCACAACCACCTAGGCAAGCTTGCTGGGACGCTTTTCATGCTTCTTGACTGGAGCATCAGAAATATCTTTCATTTACTAAGGATGAAGGACCTCCTTCCAGAAAGGACGGAAAGACAAAGAAAAACAAAAAAAGAAAGTGGAAGAAATTCATACCACTTAAGTGCTTGGTTGTGGTTCCCAAGGCTACCAGAGGTAGTGCAGGATGGTTCCTGGGGCACCTGTCTGGCCCCACTGAGTGCATCGTCAGCCTGGGACAACTCTGCTGACACTTGACGCAGTCCATCCTACCAAGTGTTTAGGAGTACACAATATACATTCCACTCCTCCCCTTGATCCTGTTCACACTGCACACCAACACCGGACAGCTCTTCTCAGACAGCTTTTCTATACTACCCCTCCAGTCTCTTTTCTTAGTGCAGAATCAGTTACTGTGCTTCAGTTTGTCTGCTGCAGCAAGGAAACCTTTCCCCATTGCTCTGGCTTGGCAGTTTTGTGATGAAGCTGGCTCAGAGGCAGAGACTTGTATCATAACACGCAGCCAAAAGAGCGCCCATGTTGTTCAGGGCACACCAGTGACCATCTGATGGAAAACCAACAGCATGGGTCCAGACAGTGAGGAGGGAAAATAAGTACAAATAAAAGCATTACTAGTACCTAAGTAAATTGCTATGTAGTGGTCTGTGATTCCACAGAGGAAAAAGTCAGCTTACATGATGATATGGTTCCGCAGCTAATTTTGGTTACTGATACGTCAGGCCCGTCTACAGGATATTGGCATACAATATGGAATATATTTTAAGTGTCACTTTGCTTGAATATATACCTCCAACACATGCTAATAACCATTTAAATGCAAAACCCTGCCACGTCACAGCTGCTCACATCTACTGCTTTTAAAGATATAAAGTAACTCCTAAGCATCATTCTTCAGAAATGGAGGGAGAACGTGGGAAAAGAGACTATGGATTTGGCAAGAGATCGCAAAAGCCTAGAGTTTCTGTCTCCTGCTCTCTGCAAACTTGCATATTTGACTCTTCCTTCAGCTTTATTTTAGCAGCAACTTTTCTGAGCATCTTCTGTAAGCCAGCCTAACATAGCACAAAGCATGTTGGCACATCCCACCACCACAATCCCATCACTATGGTCAAGCAGTCAAAATCCTCATCAACACATCTTCAGAACATACATTCCCTCAGAGTAGTCAAAAGCGCTCCCTGTCACATGTGGACAACCCCTCTGATAGTCTTTTTCTGGTAAGATACAACTTTTAGGGGTCTCCAGGCACACCAAGAGGGTATGACTACTGAGTCCACCTTCCCATTTCAGGGGCATCCCTAAAGCTCAAGCTTGTAGCTCAAATATATTAGTCCCAGACTAAATAGACAAAATGACAATTCTCTCCTCTGAAGCCTTGCTTTCCACTGGCTTCATATCGCTTTTGTTATCAAAGCTCTTTTCCCTCTCTCCTGCGTCTCATAGAATTACTTCATATTCTATGATTTGCCTATACAGGCCTCAATCACACCTTAGAGAGGATGGGAGAGAAAACAGATAGAGACACCACTCTGTAAGACCATATATTTCTAACAGGTTTCCAGCACGGCTAGACTGATGGGCCCACTATTAGAACAGGGTGGATTAGCGTAATTGCCTTACAGTTTTGACAGTTTCTGTCATCTTCAGAACAGATGTTCTCTGTGTTCTACCCTATTTGCTAAATGCTATCAAGTGACAATTCCCATCCATTTCAGGAAGGACTCCTGAAGCAAACCGCATGGGTCTTTAAAGTGACTTGTTTTTTAGGACTACTCTTTCAAAGGCTGCAAGGCTGGTTGCCATGGTTGCTGGAGGTTAAACCTGGCAGGGCTGATGTCTTTATGAAAACCAAGCACCGTATGTGGGAACAAGACCTGAAGGCTGTAGATGCTCCACAAAAGCAACTTCAGGGTAAGGGTCCTGGCAAACGGAGCTGGAAGGGAAGCACACCAAAAAATGCAGCACCCTGACAGACAAAAGGCAACTGGGGTGGGCTAATCTTGGTAAACTGGTAGGAGTGAGGAACTTCCCAGTAGAAGAGGAAAATAATAAAGAATCATGTATCCCCTTCCAAATAAATTTCAATGGAGATGACTCCAAGTTTGGCATAGTAATAGATAGGTGTCAGCTCTCCGGTAATTCTGGGACCAAATAGTATTCATCAACATGGGCTTCAAATCCCACAGACAGGGAGGATGGTAACTCAGCAGGTACAGTCTACTTCTCAAGGTGACAACCATACTGTTGGTTAACTATCTTCAACAAAGGTGTAAAATCAAAATCCAGGAGAATCCATTATCCTTAGACAATCCCATGTTATTGTTATAAGAGATGAAAAATTATAGCTTCAGCCATCTCCCTAGCACATCTTCAACTCCTTAAACCAAGACAAGGAAGAGGGGAGAAGAGCGAGGGTGGGTAAATTTATGTTGTCCTTGTTACATCTTGGGGAAGACAATTACCATTGTCCTAAGCCACCTTGAACCTATCCTTCTTCAGCAAGTAGAAAGGCCAAGAGCAAGGCTGGGACATCCACTACAGGACATCCCCAATGGAAAGAGCAAGAAGCAGCACCATCTCCACTACGTGTGCTGTGGCTCAAGTGCACTATGGCTCAACGGCCTCTACTCCAAAACTCAGGTTGGGCTCTTCAGCTCATACACTGATATTAACAGTCCAAATCAAGACATTATGGCTTCTTAACACTGTTCCTGCCATTTCACATAGAACAAAAATGTCAGAGCAAAGGACACCCACGTCACTTGCACTGAGTCACCCCTCATCGCATCTGAAGACTGTAAAACCCAGTGAAAATGTGACAAAAGCGATAACTGCTGCCCACAATATCCAACACTACCAAAAAAACAAGGGCAGAAAAAGACAGCACAATGGAACAACACACAGCATATCCTGTGAGGTTCGTGTTGCGGCAAACAACAGAGACAAAAGATCAGGGTTCACCATATAGAAAGCTCAGACTTCAGTTTAATTGTTACTAAACTATGTGCTACATGAGTAATTGCATTTGTGGATGTTCCTGGCAGAGACAGAGGGGAACCCATCCTCTCAGGGCAGCTAAGTGCTTGACTTCTGTATATTTTTATGTGTTTGTCAAACACTTAAGACACTACAGGCACTTAGAATCCTTTAAATAAATAAAATGCATTCGGTTAGTTCAGTGCAAAAGGCACTGTATCAATGCATGTTAACTACTTTCAATGGAAATTATAACAGGATATGGGCATAAGTGCAGCCAAAAGAAAAGCATAATAAAAATAGGGTAGCAGGGAGAGAGGGGAGGAAATGTAAGGCTGAGAGAGCTGCAGCCTGAAAGAAATCAGAACAGTAGATCTGAGAATAGCTCAGATCATGACATAGAGAGGGAGAAAAAGCACCTCCTGTTTTACTACGATTGGACCAGCTTACGTTTCATTACAGGGAATCCAGGATAGGCAATTGTGTAATCAAGAGCCAGACGGCTTTACTCATTTATAATTAATTCAGAGTACTTTGAAAGTGAGCTTAGAAAATAGCCAAGTGCTTCCCTTTAAGGAAACCTCTTGTAATGCTTCTGCAGGGTACCACGAGCAAAACAGAAGTTGTTCAGCTGAAGACAAAAGGTTTTCTCCTGACATAAATGAATAAAGTGTTACCACAGGCAGTGAAGCAGAGAACAAGGCCCATCTTGAAGGAAGGCTTTCATCCAAGTACTGTAATTTTACAGCAAGAAATTCAGGACGGGTTTACACCATTTTAAGGGTTGGGAGAAGGCTCATCACTTTATGGACTCAGACACAGACTATTCAGTCCTCTTATTTATTGTACATAGAGAACTGCTCCCTTAGAGGCAAGCATAATTTTTGGCTCCAAAACCACAACCGTCATTTCCATCCACTCACAGCACTTGCCAGCAGAGTGGGCTTTAAAACTCAGTCCAGTCGCAGTGCCCCTCACAGAGCCCCCCACCTTCCCCAGCCACCGCACTGCGAACTGCGTCAACACCAGGGCCCTGCATCCTGGCGCTGCTCCTTCATTCAGATCCTCAGGTATTCATTAGCTGTCCTGTGCCCACACAAATAATTCAAAAAGTTAAATGCTGCCTTCCGTTTTGCACAGTTACTAATTTATCTACGCTTAGCTTTTCATCTGTAATTCACATTGACATTAATAGAGAGACAAATACGTATGTAACAGAACAGAGGCAGACTAAAATGAATGAGAAAAAATGTGGTCACCAGAAACCAATTATACATTCAAAGCTACATAGGGGAAACCACTAGAGTGTTCAAATCAAGTCAGGAGGAAAATGTACCAAAAACACACTTGGACTGGGGGAAGAAGGGGGGTGCTGTGACCAAGTTGCTAGCACATATAATCAGTCTCAGCCTCATGGAAAAGAATATAAATATTTAGACATGAACAGACCTCTTAAAATACAGTTGCGGAGTCTGCTGGCACGTGGACAAACATACAATAAGCCCACCAATGTGGAGACACAAATCAGGTAAATCAGACATGAAATTGGCAGGCAATATGCGCAAGATGCATTTCGTAAAGGCAAAAATGTGTTCACCACCAAATACCACAGTGAATTTTCCAAGACAATCTGAAGCTGCACTGTACAAGAAATAAACATTAAATATTTAAGGCTTTTCACCTAAATGCTATCACTTGGAGCACATGGTGGCTTTTTTCCTCCACCAGCCACCTTCTTCCTGCAACAAAAAAAAAACGAAAGCTTTAAAGAGAAATACTTGAACAGTCCTGCTACTTCGGAAGCTGAGCATCTTCCCAGATGGCCCTGAAAGAGTTAACTGCTTCAGAGCTCAGATATTCTCCTTCCCATGTCTCATGATAAGTACTAGAAGATTTATGTGCAATGAATTTCCAATTACTGATCTGCACCAGCTGGGCTGTCAATCAGCCTGCCTATACAGTGCATGTCTTCACCTCCCTATGTTCTCCTTGAACGTAGAGGCTCCTTCTCCCCCCACGGGCACACACAAAAGCATGTAATTCCCACATTCCTATTAACTGGAGTAGGTTAAGTGTTGCTTTGGACTTCCCTTGCTCCTCCAGTCTTGAGGCAGGCACTATTTTCTCACCATGGTGTCCATGAGAACAATTCCAGTGATGACTCTGAGACACTGAACAGTATTTTAAAAGCAGAGCGTCATTCCCTCCAAGGATTTTCCCATTAGCAGTCATTGGCAGGGAATGTAGGGTATGAGGGAAATCTGGGAGGGAAGCCCTAGGATCTGGACATAAAATTCTCATACATTGATACACAAGGTCCAGATACAAGGATTAAAGAGCAGAAAAAACTAACCACCCTATGGAAGTATTTAATTATGACTTTGCTCAGGTTACAAAGTACAAAGTTGTCAGACAACTAGATACAGTAACTTTAGGATCTCCAAAAAGCTCCTTGGATTCACCTAAAAGGTATTATCTTGCAATAAATACTAAATTCCTTTTTAAGCGCCTCATAGGTTTACCTCAGTATACTTGAAGAGTTCATGAAAACAGGTACCCTGCTCAGGGTCATCATTCACTCCATTTTAATGGATTATTATTATTATTATTCCATGAGCCAACAATGCACCCTCACATCCAGGAAGACCAATGGCATCCTGGGATGCATTAGAAGGAGCATGGCCAGCAGATCGGGGGAGGTTCTCCTCCCCCTCTACTCCGAGCTGGTGAGGCCCCACCTGGAGTACTGTATCCAGTTCTGGGCATCCCAGTTCAAGAAGGACAGGGAACTACTGGAGAGAGTCCAGCGCAGAGCTACTAAGCTTACTAAGGGAGTGGAGCATCGCCCTTATGAGGACAGGCTGAGGGAGCTGGGTCTCTTTAAGCTTGGAGGAGACTGAGGGGTGACATCATCAATGTTTATAAATATGTAAAGGGCGAGTGTCAGGAGGACAGAGCCAGGCTCCTCTCAGTGATGTCCAATGATAGGATAAGGGGCAATGGGTGCAAACTCAAGCATAGGAGGTTCCATTTAAACACAAGGAAACACTTTTTCCCAGTGAGGGTGCCAGAGCACTGGAACAGGCTGCCCAGATAGGCTGCGGAGTCTCCTTCTCTGAAGACATTCAAAACCCGCCTGGACACGTTCCTGTGTGACCTACTCTAGGTGATCCTGCTCTGGCAGGGGGGTTGGACTCGATGATCTTTCAAGATCCCTTCTAACCCCTAACATTCTGTGATTCTGGGATCATTTATTTCTTTAATACCTGGAGTCAGCTCTTAGCACCACCACACATCCTTTACTTCATTTCACGGCCACATGACTAAGGGAAATGCTGAATCAATAAACCTTTGCAGAGCAACGCTAAGCAACATAACCAGTGATTAAATCTTGTTTTCAGGGTAGATTTCAGCCTGAAGAAACATAATTAAAAAAAGAAAAACCACTAACCACAAAGCTCAGAAAAAATATTTTCCTCTCCTGTTTTCTAAGATTTCACTAAGCCATGTCCCTGAAATTAAAAAAAAATGCAGACATGGCATCATCCTTGAGACTTTGCCTGTTACAACATGGTATCACCCCAGGCTGTTGTTTTTGCACCTGCATTTCACTTCCTAACCTGGGTTACAGAGAAGATGATTCTTGAAAGGTTACTTAGCAGCTATGTAAACAGCAAATCCTTGGTATGTATCAGAGTGAATGTGGTTTACTGCAGAGGTTGAGCAACCTGCAAAGGGCAGGGCTTTGAGATATGGCACCAAGACAGATCCTCTTGCAGGACCCATGAGTTTTTTTGTTTCTGTAGAGGCCTTACCAGAGCTCTCTGGAAATTTTCATCCAGGCTCGACTGCCTATAAATAGAGAACTGCAGCCCCTGGGGGCTGTGTGGCTCTGTGCTGCTGGTGTGCTCTGAGTTGCTAAGGAGATGGCAGACCGAAGGCTTGAAAACCGCGTGGGGGAACTGAGAGGAAAGCGGCATGGCTCTGGGGTTTGGCCAAGAGCCAGGGAGGTATCCTCCTGTGGGTATCCTCTGGATCAGAAGAAAAAA